>JAVQJG010057012.1:0-10207 GCA_036024015.1 Craterocephalus amniculus | reverse complement strand
GGCCATAATCAGAGACATTGAAACAATAAAAGGCTTGCAATATTTCAGTTGATTTGTAATGAATACACAATGTATGGCATTTCATGTTTTTTAATTGCATTACAGGAAATAAAGACCTTTATCACAATATTCTAATTTTCTGAGACAGACCTGTATACGTTTCAGGATTTATAAGGATAATAATAGAAATATGTTTTTTAAAAGGTAAGAATAACATGATGAGGGGAAAAATGCACTAATAATAAAAATACAATAATCCAACAAAATAAAATACAGTAATACAATAAAAAATACACTAATTAGAAGTGACATGTGGGTATAAATGAAAAGAGTGCAGATTCTAACAAGGTGTAAAAACAAAAAACAGTATAGAGTGACGGTGTAAATTACACATTATACAAATTATAATAAACACTTAGTGAAAAGGGAATTCCTGATCTTCTTTTGAATTGCATGCATGTAAATAATTGGATATACAAGCATCGAAAAAATGCCTCAGCAAGAGATTTTCTGCATTGCTGCAAGGCTAGTAGAGCTATTCCCACAGCTTAAGTTTAGTTTATTACTTTATTGTCATTGATAGGAGGTCACTTTCAGTTCTTTCCAGTGCAGATGCAAACTCAGCAGTCTCTTTCTGACTCGCAGGTCAGTTCAGTTTAAGCAGGCGGTGGAGTCCCACTCAGATTTCCTAAACAATTATCTGCCCCATTTTCTGTCACAAAGTCTGATTTGGTGTGAAGCTGTTTGCTGCTGAGCAACTCCAAAAGTTACTGTTCATCCACTGTTTTTATCATCGAGGATGAGTCGATGTTTTTACACTTTGCTGACCTCTTATTTTATGCAGACATGACAAAATGATCCTATAAATGGGCAGATATCAAAGTCAGTTTCTGTCCTTTCCATTGTATCAGGTTATAAAATTATACTGTTTTGCAACTTCACAGTAATCATGATAAGATGTGGATAAAGGTTAATTTAATAGAAGTTGATTGCTTTTGTCTTCTTTTTAATGCCCCTCCCATTGGCTTATCATCTTTAACCTTATTACAAATGCTTGGGAGTGTTACCTTTTAATGGGTTTTACTTTAGAGCCTCTTTAGCTGCTTGATCTGAGTGGTTTAGCTTAACCCTGCCAATCTGAGACTTTTTTCTTTTTTAACCATATTTATAACACCAAGAAGTTTTCTGCACAAATGTTATTTTTGGATAGACAGTTTTCCACTCAGCTGACTCTCTCCTTTCCTGTCTAGAGCTGATCTGCTTTGGTACTCTGTGTATCTTTGGTCTAAGTCTTCCTCTACCCTGTGAAACTATTAGCTGGAACATGCAGCGCTGCTCTGTTGTCCAGCATCTGTTACCAAAATGCCCCTCTGTGCACTGCAGAAGTTACAGTTGTAAATACAGACTATTAGATTTCACACTTGACTCTGCATGGATGATTCACCAAAGCACGGGTGCACTTAAAAAAACAAAAACAAAACTGAGCGAGGTCAATGATTTTTCTGCTGTGTGAGAATAGGAAACCGGACAAGCGAAAAGCGGGGAGGAAAGAGAAGTCGAGCTGACAGGGGAGTGGGTTCAGGCTCCCTCTCCATTGGACAGAATAAATAGATTAAACCTCACACTCCCCTCTTGTCTCTGGAAAGTTTGCCAACACAGAAGCAGTAACTACAACAAGAAACAGAAGACTTATAGGCTGATTGTTTGCAGAATAACTGCTTTGCCGTTTTTCCAACAAGTTATACGTTTTTCACTTGTGCTTTTTTTGCTTTTTCTTGTACAAAACTGTTATAAGTAGAGGCAAACATAGAAGAAAGTCCTCTGTATATTTGGTTTGGGTATGAGTCATAACTGGCATCTCAGTGTGATGCCAAACACATGAATCACTGTGGTGTGGATTTTCCTTTCCACTGTATGGTTTATGGGCTGGACCATGTGCAAACGCTTCCCAGGATTACAGTGTGACGTAATGGTGCCTTTTCCACCCCTGCAGGGAATGGCGTTCACCCTGGAGGAGCGCTTACAGCTGGGCATCCACGGCCTGCTGCCCCCCTGCTTCCTCTCCCAGGATGTGCAGGTGCTGCGCGTCATGAAGAGCTACGAGACGCGCTCAAACCCTCTGGACAAGTGAGACGCAGACACTCACAATGAGCAGTTCAAGCAAACACATGGCAGATTGTTCAGTACTGTCCCACTTGTTCAGTCAAATCCTCTTTAGTATGTAACATCTGTTGCCATGGCAACTTTCTCTCATCAAGTTTACTTAATGTAGCATTAAAAGCCGGGGGAGCAGTTTTCAAAGGTTGACAACATTTGCTGTAGTTATCCCCCTCAGTTATCCCATTTTTTATTGCTAAAAGAAGGCTGATATCTTTGAAGGATTATGTCGGTTGGACTCATGCAGTAAAAACAGTTCATTGTAATTAAATATCAGGTTAGAAACTTAACTTTAGCTCAGTAGATATCTTCTTTTTCATGAGACCTGCAAAGATGTAAATTTGCTTTGCAGCTAAAAAGGAGAATATGTTTAGGAAGCAGTCATCTTGTAAAAATGGACTGATTTGAGACCCCATTAGAAATCTTTCTCCTGCAAGTCCCACCCCCATTCCTATAATATAGTGTGAATCTCTATAGTGTGAAATGAAAACCCGCCATTTAAAATGAAAGGGGTCCACCATAATCTTAATGTTCAGGTGTGTTTAAAGTGCTTAACAGCAAATGAAAGCAGTCAGTTATTGGCCTTGAGTGGAATACTTTAAAAGATAAATTTAAGAATAGTTTAGGTATGAAAAAATGTGTAGGTCCTACAGCTTGATCAGTAGGGAGGATTAAGATTAAAATTGGTTCACATGACCTGAACTGGAAGGCTTTTTTGCTCAAATTGAGTTCACAATAGGCAGATATTCCCATTATAGTTATGATTATAACTATAAGAAATTAGATTGTTCTTATGATCATAAGAAATAATGACATATATGAATTCCTAGTTTGGATCAACAAAACATTTCTATCTATATTAAAATCTAGTAGCTTCAGATTTTCTTTATTATCCATCTTTGTGAATATCACAAAACAGGATAGCCTGCAGCTCTGTGTGGATGTGCCCAGGCACAGTGGAGTTTGACACCTTGAGCTTTTGAACATCAGCCAGCCAACAATTCATCCAGTGTTGATAACTGTGTCTTTAAAGTTTCATCCAAACCTTGTTCTGAAAAGGAATTTGGCTCTTACGTTACGACTAGAGGTGCATCGATAGATGAGCCAGCCAATCAATTGGCCTTGATTTCCTTAATTTTGGAGAGTTGGCGATCGGCTGATTCTCGTGTGAAATCAGTAGATTTTAAGTTGTACAAGAAATGAGCAACAATTTGCAATTTGCAATTCATGCGAGACTAAAATAAGTGGTGCTTGGGCTGCAAAAACAAAGGTTCCAGACAACAAAACTCCCCGGCCAACCTTTTCATTTATATTTGAGAACGCTACCTTATAGTTTGTATGCTTTCATGAGTATTATTAATTATTTTTCAATTTAATAACATTGAAACATTGAAGCCGTATGCTGTCAGTTATTAAAGAAATAACTAAAAATCTGTCTGATTCGGCAGGTCAAGCTTAAGATCTTAAAGAACAGTGATCGGCCAGAAAGCTGCAGTTGGTGCACGCGTAGTGACGTCAGCATTCCCATCTGAGGCATGGTGTTTTAACAGTCTTTATGTGCTAATGGGAGCTCTCAGGCACATAAATATGCTTTAAAGATAATTTAATGTAAGTTGTGTCAAAGATGTTATTGCATGTAACGGAGTGTGTTCAGTGGGAAAGTTCAAGTCCGATGCAAGACAGAGTCCATTCTGAGAGCTAACGATGGAAATAGTGTTGAGTGGTGTACTTAAATCTCTAAGTGCAATCGGAAATTAGTGGTATTAAAATCTTACAGGATATATTGTCGGTTAATGTGCAAAGAGCGCTGGATGTGTAGGATGTTTGTTTGGCTCAAAGCAGCAGACTGACTTGTTAAATCATCTAGTGGTTATGAAGATATTTCAGTAAAAAAGTGAGAACTAGGTGAATCCCCAACGTTATGAGGTTTATCTGTTTGGACCGATTCTCAGCCACTGAGCCATGATGTCTCTGAATGTTTACTCATGACTCGTGGCTTAGATTAATTCAGCTTTTTCTTTGCATTTCATCTGGTTCATCGTTCAGAAATGGCTAGTTAGTTTATGTTTAGGCTTTCATGCATCTATGGAACAAAAATCATAATGTGAGTTTTTTTTGTTCAGGTACATCCTGCTCATGACGCTGCAGGACAGGAACGAGAAGTTGTTCTACCGCGTGTTGACCTCCGACATCGAGGAGTTCATGCCCATCGTGTACACTCCTACCGTCGGCCTTGCCTGTCAGCAGTACGGACTCGCCTTCAGGAGACCACGGTGAGCTTACCGCTGTTTGCTGCTGTGTGTGTGTAGAAATTCAATTTTCACAGTTCCAGACATTTCTCTGATGGCTGCGTTTCTCGACCAACATGAATGAAAGCATAATAATTAGGGATGTAATGATACTTTTGAGAAAATTGATTTAAAATCGATTGAAAGTGGTTGAAATGGCAGTCGATGTAGAAAAAAAAAGGAAAATCGATTTTTCAATGCAGATGACGTTCAAAACAAACAAAACTTATTTTGTTCATAAAAAGATTTGTAATCACTTTCATATCTATAACAATTATTTGCTCAGTGTAAAGTTTTGTTAGTACAACAGGCAATAGAAGATCAGTTTTAAACAAGGGAGAAAAAGACAAGTATAAAAAAAAGGCAATTCATTTGGCCATAAAATAACAAAAAAATGTATTTTGTTTGAAAAAAAATTGTAAAAAATGGAAATCGAGAACTTAAAATCGAGAATCGGATCGTATCGGTTATTGACTTAAGTGAATCGTGACATCCCTAATAATAATGTGCATAAATCTGATTTAATGACAAGCGTCAGTGAATCATTTGTTGATCCGGTTTGCAGCGGGCTGTTCATCACCATCCATGACCGAGGACACATCGCCAACATGCTCAACTCCTGGCCTGAAGATGACATCCGGGTACGCTCAACACACTCAGAATAAAGACGCTCAGGTTGTACATGTTCCTATAATGTGTGTACTCGTCTTCACCCAGGCCATCGTGGTGACAGATGGGGAGCGTATCCTCGGACTGGGAGACTTGGGAAGCTATGGGATGGGAATTCCCGTTGGGAAGCTGGCACTGTACACAGCCTGCGGGGGGGTCCGGCCTCAGCACTGCCTCCCTGTGCTGCTGGACGTCGGCACCGACAACCAGGTGGGCGTGACCTCAGGTTTAATGAGCTGGTGTTTCACCCCATATCCACCTCCTACCAGCCATCACACACTCCATATCACAGGAGTTTAGAGAATTATTGATGAGACTTAGTAATTGTTTTATTAGTTATCTACTCTGAACCCAATCAGATAGACGATATCACATTGTTTTTTATTGGCTGATTTATCTGGTTTTTGCTGTCCAGGCGCTGCTTGATGACCCTCTGTACATCGGACTGAAGCACAAGCGAATCAGAGGGAAAGAGTACGATGAGCTCATCGATGAGTTCATGCAGGCCGTGACAGACAAGTGAGTACCAGCACAGACAAGGACAGAAGTCCAGACGACACTCGTGTCTGATCGTTCTGTTTTTTTACAGGTACGGGATGAGATGCCTGATACAGTTTGAGGATTTCGCCAACAGCAACGCTTTCCGCATCCTTAACAAATACAGGAATAGATACTGCACCTTCAATGATGACATCCAAGGTATCTCAAAGGGTTTGGTTTAATTATACACAGGTCACAGGATACCATCATTGCTCCTAGGGGTTGTAGAAGGACTAAACTTCTTACTTACTTCTTTTCCCTTGTGCTGGTGTCTTTACTTGTCTCCTATTGGTTGGCTTGGTGCCTGTAACACATGTACTTGTAATAACAGTACTTCATTACTCAGAGGATGCTGTAATATTACTCCTCTTCCTCTAAGCTTTACCAGCCGGTTAAAGTCAAGTAAAGTTGTCCTAAAGAATTATTGCCCATCTGTTCAGAAGTCACTGCCTGTTTCAAAGCTCTTATTGTTTTTATGGGTATCACATGATCAAAAACAAACGAGGCTCTGTCTCTCTAAAATCCAAGGATCGCCCCGTTCGATGAAGTGAGTCGCTGAAAAAGCCGACTGTGTGGAAGTTCTGTGTGAATTGAGGTGATGCTGAGGATCACCTGCTTACTACATGCAGCATAGATTCATTTCCTCATATTATAATACTTGTTATGGGGATTCTGACACAACATATCAGTGTGTTTACAGGCCCACTGGTGTTTATCTTAATGTTCCAGTAGGATTGCTGCACATCAAACAACCAGCAGATGTCAGCGCTCCCACTTTGTAATAAGCCTTTTAGCCAATGAAATGGCCCGAAAACTTGACACATTGACAAGGCTTCATCACACTGTTACTTTTCATCTGAAGGCTTTAATAGTCAAAAATGAATTTCTGAAAAATGCTTCGATTTATCTTCAAGAAAATATTTAGGAAGTGTTGTTCCTTCCTGTTATTTAGCTGTTGTAGGCGAGTGACTAACTGTTAAAAAGGGCTTTAGTTTTCCAAATACGAAAGTTACAGTACATTGCTGGATTCAGCACAACCCCATCTTTCCAACAAGCTATTATGTGTTTTTCTATGAGAATCCCTGGCCAAGCTACTTCAGAGCAAATGAGAATTGTTTCCATAGATATTCATTTTTGGCATTTCCGCTTATTTTATGCATGTCTTCATAGGTCTCTAAATGTTATACACATCAAAAAATCCACAGCCACCTTTTTCTAATAGATAAAGCACCTCCCCGACCACAATTATGCAAAGTTTCAAAGTTGTCAGGGCTTGCAATATTGATCTACATACAGTATATATGTATTAACTCCCTTATGGCCGGGCTATTTTTTTGTTCCTTTTTAGGTTTGGGGTGTATAACAATGTGTATCAATTTTACAATGTTTGCAGTAAAATATTTAAACCTGAGAATCCATTTCATATATGGGAGACTTTAGAGATTAGGAAAAACATTGTTAGGTTTCGTTTACCACCGGTAGGGGTATCTCAAATTTTGAGGGGCATTGTCACCAGCTTACTGTTGTCTCATTTGGACTCAAACTGAGTAAGACGTCAGGCTATAGACTGATTATATTTTCTAACAATATATATAAAAGCAGTTGTCTTTTGGCCTTTATTTACAAAGAATATGTCTGTCATTCTGTCCGCTTGGGGAAAAGTTGTAACAGCTTTATTTAAAAAAAAAAACAAAAGAAGTATTTGCTCCACGTGATTCACAAACGACTCTTGGTTTACTTTGGGGACAACATGGACAGATATTTCAGGCCACTTTTCCCAGAATGGGAGTCTTTTAAATAATGACATCACCCTCCGGTCAGATCTGCCACAGCTTGTACTTGCGATCTGCAGTGAGAAATCACAAGTGCACGTTGCCTAAGACTTACTTTTTCCTGCAGGCACGGCCTCTGTAGCTGTTGCTGGGGTCTTGGCTGCGTTAAAGATCACCAAAAACAAATTGTCGGACCACACTTTTGTTTTCCAGGGAGCTGGCGAGGTGAGAGGATCCCTGCTTTTAACTGATGGTGTTTTGACTCAAAATAAAAGTTCTGATTTGAAAGTAAAAGGAAATTTTGTCTTTTGTTTCACCAGGCTGCTCTGGGTATTGCCCACCTACTTATAATGGCCATGGCAAAAGAAGGGTTAACCAGAGAAGAGGCTGCCAAGAAGATCTGGATGGTGGACTCTAAAGGCCTCATTGTGAAGGTGGCACTTCTACTCATGTGTCTAAATGTGGAGATTAAAAGAAAATAAAACAGCAACAAAAAAAGTTTTCCCCACCTGCAGGGAAGAAGCCACCTGAACCACGAAAAGGCCGAGTTTGCTCACGAGCACCCACACCTGAAGACGCTGGAGGAAGTGGTGCACACCATCAAACCCACCGCCATCATAGGTGAGATGAGCAGAAGTGCCGGTCAAACCGTTTTGATAAATGTGAGGAAATCCTACAAACGAGGGGCAGTTTTTGACGACTGAGTCGGTTTGCGTCCCGCAGGCGTGGCCGCGATTGGAGGCGCGTTTACTGAGAAGATCATCAAAGACATGGCGTCCTTCAACGAGAGGCCAATCGTCTTCGCCCTGAGCAATCCCACCAGCAAGGCCGAGTGCACAGCGGAGCAGTGCTACAAGCTCACAGAGGTGATGTTCAAACTCACACCTTATGGTTGCAGCATCTCTAAATGCATAAGCCAGGGCAGTTTGAGGCCTGAGCAAATCCTGCTGCAAACTGTTTCCAAAGGCCCTGATTAAAGTAAGTAAGTAAGTAAACTTTATTTGTATAGCACTTTTCGCAGACAGGGGTCACAAAGTGCTTGACATGAGAACATAAAAGCTGTTAATCTGTATTTTCTGTTCGCCTGCGTCGCATCAAGGCATAAAAATACAAAACTGTCTTCACTCATGGGACACTGGAACTTGAATCAAGCCAAATCTCGTCTCTTCTCCTTTTATCAGGGTCGGGGCATCTTCGCCAGCGGGAGTCCTTTCAGCAAAGTCACTCTGGCTGATGGGCGCACCTTCTACCCCGGGCAGGGAAACAACGCCTACGTCTTCCCCGGAGTCGCTCTGGGCGTCATCGCCTGCGGAGTACGCCACGTGTCTGAAGACATCTTCCTCACCACTGCAGAGGTGTCTTCCTCAGATACAGTGTGCTTATGTGTGGAGGTTGCTAACACATGAACCCGTGTAACAGATTAATTATCGGGGAGTATATTTGGTAGTGTATGCTTACAGGAGAAGTTTGGTTTTTTTTAACCTGGACCTATTTTCTAGCATGGAATAATATCATTTACTCAGCCAGACAGTTTTGGTGTCACTTGAACTTGTTCAGGAGACATTTAAATCCACTCGCGATCAGCAAACATCCAATATATAATGGGAGTGGACAGGACCAGCTCACGCAGCCTCTAAATAGGGCAATTTCTGACACAAAACTCCTTAATTTGACCAATGTTTTGTTATGAATCGCTGGTCCTAACCCGTCTGTGAGCTCAAAGCAATTTGGAGTTTTTGTGGTGATCCATCGTTGAGTAAATGATCGTATTTCATGCAAGAAAATAGGTCCAGGTTGAAAAAAACCAACCTTGTCCTTTAATCTTCAGATGGCATTGGATCTTGTTTCTTGAATTCTTGTTTCCTCTGGTAGGCGATCGCTGACATGGTAACAGAGGAGCACCTGGCTGAGGGAAGACTTTATCCTCCACTCAACACCATCAGAGAGGTTTCCTTCAAGATTGCAGTGAAGGTGGGTGACCGTTAGAAAACTGCAGCAGCTGTTGTTGAATCTTTGCCTCCTATGATGTAAGGTGAAACTTTTCTATAATTGAGACTTTCATTTGTCTACTCCAGTTTTAGGTAAAAACGGGCTTCATTTTTATTAGAGAAAGTTTTTTAAGGTAGTTTTAATGTTTTCCTTCATGTATTTCAAGTGAAACTTCAGCCTTTTTTCAGAAACATCATCCGACGTGCGTTGTGACGTGTATTTATCAGCTGGTGGTATCCTGCCACCGGTGGTTTTTGCAGGAGAGACTCCCATGTGTGGGACAGCATGAATGAATCCCCTCTCATTGGCCCGCAACTGATTTCGAATGTGTCCTTGATCCAGCATTTGAATTTGTTGCAAAAGCAAAGCCGCATGTTAAGTCTGCCAACACAGACCAAAACCGCAACATAATGTATGAAATACCTGGCAAAACATGCGAGAAAGCATGCACAGGAGATACAGGGAGAAGGACAAGAAGAAATTAACATAAAAAGAGAAAAGGAGAAGGGAAAAAAGAAGACGAGTCACAAGATCACAAAAATAAAAGCACCGGTGCAAAAGAAACAACACAAAAATCATCAGATCTGAGAGCAGCATACACGTCTCTCCTGCTAAAACCACCGGGCAGCAGGAGGTGTGGCCTGATGGTGAATCCATCAGATTACTGGTCTGGTCACACATCCACGATGCCACCTGCTGGTTCTCTTTGATAAATCATCTGGGATATGAGACAGTGTTTTCTTTTGCAGGAATATTATCCCCAGCAGTAGCCTGGCTATCGCGACTATAATG
>JAVQJG010056979.1:0-17016 GCA_036024015.1 Craterocephalus amniculus | reverse complement strand
TCGTAAATATTTGGGTTGTGAGTGTCCTCCATCACTGATAACGGTGTTCATATCACAAGTCCTGATGTTCCCCGATCACTCATTAGGAAGAAAGCAGCACTGATGAGCTCAGAGAGGTGCTGAGAAAAAGTAACAAGTTGGCGCATTTGCTTATTCCAATGTCTATTTCACCAACACAAACATTTCGGTTCTTTGACAGAGGGCATAATTATGTGCATCATGCTAATGCTAAATATCCAGCTGCTGACAGATTCACTAAATCCAGTGAGTTAAGCACCTGAGATACTGTGGTAATTGAACACCACAAAGTGATGCATGGCACCATAAAACCTCTGTGCAGCTACTCGCCATGCTGTTTTGAAGAAACTCCTGCCACACATAAGGCTGTTCTGGAAAATTATGGCTTATGAGGACTGTTGTTGTGCAAAATGAATCCAATAATGTTGAAGCCATTTTCCCTGTTTATTCATGCTAGCAAGCAGAGGAATTATCATCTTCTCTGTGCTGACACTTAAATATGCAAGAGTGCTCAGACGGCTCAACATCCTCAGCTTTTTGCGTGGAAATGTGTGGATGTGAGCAATGAGAGGAAGGTGTGTGTGTGTGTGTGTGTGTTAGTATTTCTGATGTTAAAACTAACAATATAATAATTAAAAAATGCTGAGCTCAAGTTAGTGACAGGGCCTTTGGGACTCTTTGCTTAAACATGTCCCACAAATGATTAAGGCAAAGTGTGTAATTTACTCCCTTCCAGAAATCACATAACATTATAACTATTATAAATTTTTTTTTTTTGCTTTTGTCTGGCTTCATCACAATGTTTTCCCATGTGTCACTAATAGTTTTATTCTTAGCTTGAGTAAACCTAATTTGGAAGTGGGAATTAAAAAATTAAAAGAATAGCAATCTTAAACAAAAAGAACATTTTAGCTCAGTTTCCTGTAATTGTCTCTCACAGTCACTTGAGGGAAGTTGAGACCAACTTTAAGGCAAAAATAGATGATTAATTTGGTTAAAAAGATGTAAAATTGACTGTAGTCACATTTAAGGACTTTACAGTGGCAGTTTATGGACATATTGGTGCTTAATGATGTCACCATTTACTGACAGAAGGCAGTGCTTTGTCTTTCAGTCCACATCAGTCCCGTCTATCATATAAGACATTGCCCTTTTAAAAAACAGGGGTCTTACATTGTCACTTCCTGTCAAATATTTCATATATTTTATGGCATCATACACTGAATTCAGATGAACACCCTGTTTTAACATTCAACACAACAGTATTGCCTCAGCCTGATGCGTGGAACTGTAACAGCAACCAATCAGGACATCAGATGCACACTATTCAGGCAGTTTGATGCTTGATGCTTCCAAAACTTACCCAGGATCTGAGCAGTCAAATTTGCCACATTCAGACAAGTTAGAATTTTAAAAAGTTCCCTTTTCCCCATTTCTTTTAGCTTCAATGCTTGCACGCAACTACCCACAATACAGTCAGTGGGCATCAAAAGGCTTCCTACGTCTAAGATTACATCAGCTGGAGAGAACTTCAAGCAACGCCTACAAATGTCCCGCTCACACTGGGCCTTGAATTTAAAAATGTATTGGTGCATTTCAATAGTTTTTTTAGCAGAATTCCTACACCATATATAGTTTTCTGCAAAGTATATACAGTAGAAACCATGATTACGTGAATAAACAAGGTGTTTCCATGTGTTTCCTTTCATCACATGATATAACAGGCTTAATACGGATAGAAACATGTGAAAAACGTAACTGGCATCACAGTATTGACTTCCATCTGCGGATTAATTTGCATTGTAATGAATGTAGAATTGTTTTGACATGAGTTTAAAAAAACATTCATGTACTGTAATTAAAAGCTGGATGGATCACCCTGCCTTGTGTATTGGATGAGCAGCAAGTATGTGCCTGCTGGTATGTGGGGGTGAGATTAGATATATAGATATATGCACACTCATCCTTTCATGTAGGCAAAATCTGTGAGAGCGTGTGTGTGTGGGTAGGTTGAAAATTCCACAGAAGATCCCACAAGAAATCTGCACAACAAAAATATCTGATTCATCCTGTGAAAGTATTGAAACTTCTGCTTGCCTACTGCATGTGCAATATCAAAATATCATGAAGTACCCCATTAAAAATCATATATGCTTAGAGAGTATGCATGTGTTCCTTGAGATATGGATTTGACCTTTGTAGCGTTTAAACCCCCACATGACTGGAGGAGGGAAAAAACGGAGAAGAAGAAATCACTGCAGCATACAGGCAGTGTATATGCAGACTCCACAAAGGGAAAGACTGAGGCTTTGTGCTAAAAGCAGACACCCTACACTGACAGCTCATTGCTTCACAACGCTGCTAGTTGCATGTGATTTCTGCCCAACATGCAAAATTTGCAACCTTATTAAAAAGTTGATTTGAAAAAGTGAAGTTTATCTTTAACTGTACCAGAGCTGCTATTCATGTTACTTAAAGGTGCAGAGAAGAGATAAAAATACACAGAAATCCATGCCTCAAATACAAAGGACTCATGCATCATCTTCCTCAACTCTTTCCACATTATCTCTGGTTGGATAAGTTTCAAATCTGAAACAAGATCAAATGAAAGTACTTTTCTGTGACTGTGACGTGATATCCTGAGTTCTATTTTGACCACACAAACAATGCAACTAAAACCTAATGTATAATACAAAAACTGAATTGAAATTATTATAATTTGACCATATCAGTTGACTTTCTCAACAAAGTGACGGGATGACTTTTTAGCAAATTTTCATACAAATGAACAGCATTTAGTGAATTAATTCATTAAATCACTGTAAGATGCCCAATGATAGACATATTAACCACTGTCCAAAATGTCAATTCATTTAGGAAATATGATCTTTGATTAGATGTATAATACAGTCAAAAAGACACAGTTTGTTACAGGTTTTAGTGTGAAAGTGTGTCTAAACGTTTGATTGGTCCTGTATATTTTACAATCTAAGGACTCTATTCTATTCTACGGACATTTAGCAGATGCTTTTGCCAAACTGACTTACATCGTAGAGTGAGAAACAACACAAGGAAGAAATCAAACAGGAGGGAACACCATGATTAAGTGCTAGTCAGACGGCTGTGAATCCAGTTGGACACAAGTGCTGCCGTGTAGTCCCGGAGGCAGTGTTTTTTTTCTGTTTTTCTTTTTTTTTCATTTTATTTGATCGGATTTGGATTCAGAACAAAAACAAACCCCTTCATTTTGGACAGTGGAGACATATTTTTCAGGGTTCTTGAACAGGATTAAGCCTGATCTAACTTTAGCATTTAGCAAGATTTCTTTGCTTTCCAAGTCAAGCGGAAGGCTCATGCATTATTTTCTCTGTGCACTTTTTTAGTTCAGTGAAGTATGAATGTTACTGTGGCTGTCTTCTTGGTCTCTTAAAAGGGATTTCCAACTATGGTCCTCAAGGGCTGCTGTCCTGCAGACCCTGCTGCTACAACCACACTCAAATGAATGTTTCATTAAAAGGCTAGTGCAGACCATGAGAATAAGCTGTTATCGAAAAGCATTGGGATCTATCAAATGCGTTGGAGCAGGGAAACATCTAAAACCTGCAGATCAGTGGCCCCCTGAGGAGCGGTGCTGGTGATACGTGCTCTAGATTGTTTTTCATGTATTTGTAGTGAAATTGCTCATTATGTCCAAAGACTGTAATTAAGGATTAAACAGCAGCACAACACCAGTGGTTATCTCCATTTCTTATGCAGTGCAGTATGTGGTCTATGCTTACAACACACACATAGTGGTATATTTATTTAGTGACATATATGAACAAATGTAAAGCCTTTATTCCAGAGCAGGGTGCACTGACCATGCACTGACTGTGGAATCAACCAAAAAAGACACAAGCCAGAACGGATTTAGGTGCTGCTCGAGCTGACAAATCGAAAACTTGTTAACTGGTGTTAATTGAAGCTTGCCAAAAAGTGATTTCTGTTGTCCTGGGAAGAGTTAATCAGAGCCCTAGCTGTGTTTTGAAGCCTCCTGTTTTACAAGCCAGATCCTGTTTTTTTTTTTTCTTGCTCACTCGCCCTTACTTGAAAAGACAACCCCACTATTGACCAGCGTCTGTCTGCCTCTGACCTGAAGACAAAAGCTCATCTTAACGGGAAATGCATTGACATAGGATGCAATATTATGACATCGAAATCACTGCACAGGCTCAGGAAATCACTCTGCCATCACTGTGTTATCAGGTTAAAGCTATATCCTGCAAATAGGACGCCTGAGGACATTATCCTCCATCTTCTCTGAGTCGTTGTATTCACTTCAGGTAAATTAAAATTTGAAATGATTTTTGGAAATCATCTATGTTATGCCCTTTGAAAATAAGCAGTGGGACCTCCCTATCAGCATTCAGTTCAAACGGCTGCATTTCTGATGGCAGGGAGCTGCATTTCTGCCTATAGAAATAGCCACCTGCATTGAAACATTTATTGTACTAAGAGTATTTCTAGGGTCTGGAGCAGTATATGCTCCGATACAGACAATTCCTTTTTGGGGAAAGTCACAAGAGACCACATTTCTGCAGGCCTGACCTTTCACCAACCGAAAAACATTTGGTTCTTCAAGAAATGAAAAACAGGACAAAGAATTCTATATCCGAATCCTATATCAGATAGGAATGGGGCAATGTTCCTTTCCCAAAGATCCAATCACTGGTTTCCTACACAGCAACACAGCAGTAAGCATGACCCTACGTGTTTTACATTGGGAGCAAGAAGCATTCCTGTTCTAATATTTCATTGGGATGTTGTCCGATACAGCTGATTGATCATTGTTGATATAAAGTACAAATGCGATGAAAAATTTTCTTCAGCCCCCAAATGCTCTAAACATCAGGACATAACAGTATTCTTTCATTCAAAAATGCTGCAATAAACTGACTAGATACTTTGTAAAGTAGTTTGTTTTCTTTTTGGAGACTTTTCTGAAAAACAAACAAACAAACACAACCTGATCATGTGCAATGTTGTTGTTGGTCAGGCGTATCATTAAATGGAAGTTAGAAAAGATTTTACAGTGGTTTTTTTGGAGAACCACTTTTTCTCCTCTATACTATGGTAGTTACCTCACTAATAAACAGTATTATCACAGGTAACACTTCATAAGACTTTTATATGATTGTGTGAGATAAAAAGATGGTGATATACAGCTTCATGAAAATCTGAGCGAAAGTTACATAAAGCAGATCAAAACCACATATGACCATTGTATCCAGCTTTAAAAAGATATGAAAAGTATTTGTAATTGTGAAACAAACAACCAAACAAAAAAGTAAATAGACATATGGCTCTGATAAGACAGTTCATTTCTGTACCGCACTGCATTACATTTTTTGACATATTTCTTATCATACTATTCTACTTAATTTAATACATATTTAAGGGCCCATATATTTTAAAAATAAAACTTTTCTTTTCCTGTTTATCACTGAGCAAAGCTAATTATAAGGTCAATTTTATTGTTACTCAGTAATTTATCACTAAGTTTACAACTTTAATATACCAATATACCCTTTTTGACCCATGCAAGTACTAGAAAACAGCTTTTGAATATGTGGCCACTGTAGTGATCACTATAGATTCAAGGGCTTGACTCTAGCTTCCACATTTGAACTATTATGATGATGCTTGTGAGGATGATGTTAATTAGAGCTGAAAACAGTTCTTTCTTAGCCTACTGTGCACTTACTTGTCATTCCTCACTTTCCTGTCATGTGAAATATTATTAGCCTATTATATAAAAAAAGGTTAAGACAAGAATATACTGGAGCCAGGAATGTTCTAAAGTCAGTTTAATGGTTTTGCCCTTTGAGGACCATAAATTGTTTTCGCTTTGGACAGCAATTAACTATGCAAATCATATTTTAGTCAGTTGTTGTCATGATAGTAATTTATGTTCACTTTCAGAGAAAAAACATTGATTGCAATATTCATAGATGTTTCCCAATAATTACTAATGCATTGATCAACTAGTATTTTGTATTGTGAATGAATATAATCAATAGATCTGAGAGCAGCAGAGATAACACACTCAAATGCAATCTGCTTCAGTTGAAGCCTCAAATTTGGTGGTTCTTCTGAAGTGTGCGAAAAGCAAGGCAAAACCTCAGTATATAATAAACTTGTCTATCCTGATGTAGGTAGTAACAAGCCACCAAACAGTTTTCTCTCCTCTGCAACCTTGTCAATCACAGCATCGGGGTCAAGATCAGTCTCAGAGGCAACAGGCTGTGACAATCTGACTGACTCTGTTTCCACTCAATTTAGTTTTTTTTTTTTTTAGTGTGTGCCGGTGAGAGTGGCAAGACTTGACAGCTCAGAGTGCATTCAATGACTGAATCTTAAATTTCAGAAGGCGTTTACTTTATGGTCCAAAATGCATTTGGGATTGGATTTTTTTTTCTGTTAAAGATACAAAAACCAAGACAGGTGTGATACGTAGAGAGTTCCCTATAAACTCTTCAGTTATCCCTTGAATGTTCAATTTTTCCAAAAAATGTGTGTAGGTATATGAAAAAGTACTATTCGGCTGATTCTAAATTACCATAGATTTGCATAGAAAAAGCTTCAAGTCTAGATTACAGTTAAGCTGCTAAAATGGTCTTTAAAAAGCCCCTCTGGCAAAACCCATTTTTAAGGTCATCACCGGTTGACCAGATTACAAAAATTACATTTAAAAAAACTATTTTAGAATTTAAATTTAACATCATTTTTGATTACCTGTTATTTTAAAAGCCAATCAGTATATTGTGTTGTACTATAGCTAAATCAAAGAGCCTTAAATGAATGTCATCAAAACCAAAGTGAGTTTTGCCAAACCACATGCGGTACCTTTGAAAATCTGATTTGTAATCAAACTTTAAGAGGAGCAAGCTGTAACTGTGTGATGAAATATAATACAGACTTGACTGTACCCTGCAGCTGGTGAGAGGCCCAGGCTTGTGATATATTGTGTTAATTAACCAACTGGGACTTTTTTCCTCACAAAAAACAACTAATGCTTGCTTTTAAAGAAAATGTACTATACAGCTACTCTGCTCATCTCACCTGCTGTGACTCTGTATTCAAAAGACCTTGACTGAGACATGATGAAACAAAAAACAGTAGACACGGATAAATATTAACTTTAAGGCCCTAATTTCAGCTGTCAGATATTGCAGAGTCATGGGTCGGTTAACTGCTCTCAGAGCTCTTTCAAGGGAAGCGGGTTGTAATTTCCTCTGAGTGTAATGTTTCAGAGACTTGAAATGAAGATGGAGGCAATAAATGTTTAGTAATATCCCACCTTGCCAGGTTAGCAATCAGTGACCTATAGCAGGCCATGGCCCGGTTGCCAACACTCACACACCGATGGCATTTGACTCTAATAGCATTAACTTATATTCACAACAGTCTATTATGTAAGTGCTCATTTGATCACTTCAACATTGTTTTTGCCGGTAAATTTGTACTTTCTTAGTCATTAAGACTAGAGAAAATGTTATTTTTCCTTTTGTCATTATATTTATGTATGTTTATACTAAGCACCTTTATTTGCAGGCTCATTTTCCCATATATGGGCTAAACACAAAAAAAAAAAAAAACAATTTCAAATTAAATATTTCCGAAATATTTCTGTTTGGGCTTAAGTCAAAATTTGAGAGAGAATTTCCAAAAACTATTTTTTATCTGTAGGCCTACACTTTACAAGAGGATCAAACCTACTGGCCATTTATGGCCTGATTATTTTAACCTGAAGACATGCAGACACTGAATCACAAACACCAATAGCCAGCATCAGGATAATTTATGTTCAAACCCCTGCTTCTATTTATTTCTTCCGACCCATGAAACCCAGTAATTCAAATGCATTGATTATTCAGTAAAACTAAGAAAGCACGGAATTACTTTATCCCAACCCAGCTGCTTTTTGTAAGACCAAGAAAATAAAAAAATATGTGAGTCCTTCTATAAGCCTTTTACATCTTTTGTATATGTCATAGAGCCAAAGCCTTGCAAAAAATGCCGGTGGATTTATTGGTAATAAGTCTAAACAGTCAGACAAAACCAACTCTCACACTTTCAGCATGACTCAGTCCCCGAATTTGTAATTCCATCAGGTTGTTTCTTTACTTCACAGCAGGACTTCATATGCAAAGCTCTTATCAAATGAAGTTCTGAAAGAGTTCTTGAAAAGAAAATGTGTGGACAAGGCTTCATGCTGACAGTTTTTATTATTATTATTATTCAGTGAGGAAGTAGCTGTCATTTTTATCATTAAATCACGATGACCTTGAATATTCTCCCCACTTAATTGCAATCAAGCTATGTGAAAATGATTGGTGCCAAGTGTATTAGCCAGCTACAGACCATTCACACAGCAGGTCATAGACTTGCTAAACACGGCTGCTGCTAATGACATTAATCACACCAGTATGCCGTTTAGGTGTGCTGGAGACTTCATGACTGTTTTTAGTTGATGAGATCTGACAGTGGTGCAAATGCAACTGTTGCAGACTCCCACACTGGTGCTTTCATTAAATGCTTTTCCTATAAAGTCAGATTGGAATATATTGGAACACTGACACAACTTTTATCATTTTAGCTGCTTTCCAAATTGTTCACATTAGAGTTATTTGATTATATTTGGCTTAGGAGAAAGACTCAGGAGTTTCATTTGAATGATTTTGCAGCCAAATTGTACATCAGGAATTACCTTTTTTAAATTCCGTCTTCTGAGGAGATTATAGGCCTATGTTATTTGGTAGCTGTGGACTGTTAATTTATTCTTCACCAGTAAATCCTGGTAAGAAGGTGTAAAGTTTCTTACTTTATTACATAAGTTTATTATTACAACTACTACAACCCCGTCAATTAACATTTATCGGTACGTTCTATGCAGCCTTTGGCACATCAGGTATGGTATGGGTCCAAGCCCATTTAAGGTCACCTTTCACTATGCTACATTTTGATCACTTCAAATGATCAAGTTATTAAACGAGCTATCCCTGATTTTATTTTAATCTTTCTAAAAAATGGTTTCTACACAGTATATTATGTGGTAAAAGGTGTAAGTCCATAAAATAAAAAATTATAAAATAAAAAATAAAATAAAAAATTGCGAACACAAGTCCAGGACATTTAAGTTAGCGAAAGGGGCTAATTTTTTAGCTTTGGTATGACGCTCTTTCGCAGCCAATAGGGTTAACTTCCGGATTCCTAGGGGAACGCTCTTACTGGCTGATCGGAATCTGGAAGTTACAGAAGTTATCCCCATTGGCAGAGAAAAAGCCTCAAGCAAAAGCTAAAAATTTACTTAACTTGCTAACTTAAATGGCCTGGACTCGCAAATATACTGCATATGATATGCACAATCAATAATTGATTAATTTTTATGGACTTCCCCCTTTAACCACATATAATACTGTGTAGAAACCATTTTTCTTAGAAAGATTACAGTAAGATCAGATATAGCTCCTTTAACAAAATGATGTAAATAAATTTTTAATTACAACAAGAAAAAGGGAAATTTTTATGAGTTTAGTAGCAACGCTGTGCCATGGTTACTTCTGAATGCCTTCAATGCATGTATGAAAGTACAAAATGCTGCAGCTGCTAAGCGCTTTAGCTAAGAATTTTTTTGTCTCCTTTTTTCCTTCACACGTTTTATAGCATTTGACTGAGACAGATCTCAGAAAAGTGGCTTATTGTCAGAGGAGAGGAGTTATAGGGGGGATAAGAGAGAGTTGGAGAAAAGATATAAATGATGAAGGGATTTTGTCAGTATCAGCTCTCTGATAGCGGCTTGTATCCCTTTCCCTCTTGTTGAAATGACTTCTTACAGTGAACCTGTTCCTTCCTGTTGTGCTCTGAGGTCATGGGATGGCATCAAAGCAGCCAAAGGGAAGATCAGCAGCTTTGTCTCATCTGTCTGACCAGACTCTACCAGATATACAGCTACAATTCTTTTCTTTCTTTACAATGAAGGGATACACAATACCAACCAATGCAATTAGCATATTGCTGTTTTCGAGCAAAATCTGACTTAACAAGTGCACTAGGATGTTTTATCTATTCATAGCAACAGTTATATCAAATTTGATAGGCTTATTACTTTAAGTACAATTAGCCTGTAAACAGATCACAGACCATCCTTTAAAACAACTTACAGTGCCTAAAGCATTCATGTAATCAATAAAAAACTGCATTTACATGTCAATAAACTCAAATTCTCTGGCATAGACTCTCTTCTTTAATTCGTAGAATCAACTTCCTGATCTTGACGAGTCTCAATGTGTAAGATTCACACATTACAGTTATTGATTCAATTGTTTCTGGCAAAAATAGCCACAGAAACAAACAGTGTAATCAAAAACCACTGAAGCAAGCTCATATCCATGTAGTCAAGACTGCATCTACTGCGTCAATGTCAGAGAAAGAACTTGGATCAAAACAATTTCAATGTCACTGCAATACAGCATTTCTGAAAAGACAAAAAAAAAAAATTATTCCTCTTTTATAACATTTTAAATATTGAGTGAACCTTAGTGTTTGCTCAAGGACACAGACGTAGCACTGTACTTGTGACACCGTTGGGTCACTGAGGCCAAGTGTTCTTAAAAGCAGTCATTTCAAGGATCCAATTTAATTATCTTTGACAAAATGTCATTACCACTTTGTCTCCCAGAACACTGTTTTGAAATAATCTTTCTCTCACTAACCATAGGCTACTGCGATTCAGCTGCAGTTTTGTCGCTTCTCCCAGGGACATGGTTTGAAAGTTGTTGTCTGTAAAAGGGTTACAGACAAGCTGATTTAATGCATGTGACACTTTTCCACCTCTATGTATGCAGTCTGCACTAGGATTGAACTTAGGCCTACTTTGATTATAGAGCACCAATTCAAAACAAAACAATTACAATATAAGGCACTATAGCTTAAACCTGACATCATTAACACCTGTCTAATAACAAGTGGGTCCTCCAACACAAACTGAGGAGCAAGAATATCTGAGGGTGCCTCAGTGTCTGTTTCCGGAACCCATAGAGATTCTTTGTACTTGTGAATTGTGGGATAGGATCTTTGTAAAATGGATTTGTTTACAGATCAATTTTGGTAAATTTGGAGGAAAGGTGAAAGTTTCAGATTATTCTGTCCAACCATTATTCCAACCAATTATTCTGTAACCAACAGATGCTCCAGAGTGTCAAGAGAGGATACTGTTGCCAAACTGGTCAACCAAAAAGTGTTTACAAAGATAATATCGAAGTCCCACTACCTGTACCAGGAAAGTAGCTATCCTAACGGAAGATTACACTGCAACAAGAAGAGTAGTAGTGTCAATGACTTTCCCTGCCAATGGATATGTTATTGGGCGATTGGTGTAAAACATAAGTCATTTCCTTTTACTATAAATGCACACACTAGACTATAGAGAATATCATGCAAGGTGTAAATAGGGGCGATTTGTGGAGCATAGTCCAAAATATCTTCTCTGCAGCTTGATATTTGTCGGATTGAGGTTAAGGTCAGCAGTATAAAAAGTTATTTGACCTTATATCCGTTTATTTCGAAAAAAAAATCCTTACTGTTGTGGTCGTGATGATGCCGATTAAAAGTTTAGACTAAAATGGGCTGATATCGAAGCTGCCAGCTAGCTAATTTAAGATCCTAGCGTAACTTAACGGGTTGCCAAATGTTATAAATGCTTTCTCAGTTCTCTTATTTGTCCTTGGTTGAAGCTGGGGTCCAAGCATGAACACATCGGGCCTAGGTGACAGGGCAGCCAGCAAGCGGCGCTTCGGTCCCAGCTCAACTGGTGGCTACAGCTGAAAATGTCCATAGAAGATCGAGTTACTCTACGCCCCCATCTTTAAGCCCCACTCATTCCGCCGTTAGCCGTAGGACAACAGAGGAAAGTACAGGATACTGGTCGCCGGGAGAGTCAGGACTAAACACTCATGTAAGTGTTAAATTAAATGTTTTCCGCTTGACAAAACGTCACAGGACATTTCAGAATATCTAAACTCGAACATATGTTAATTTCGCCTTTGTTTGCTGCTTTGTCGCCACTAAAGGAAAAAATAAAGAGGCACTTGTTATCGCCATTGGTTTACAAGCAAGAAGCACGGGACGTAAATAGCTTTAATTTGTTTGATTTAAAGCGTTATCTATGTTTCACTGGGGTGTAATTTCAACTCGGGCTGTTCTTTTATACTATCAAACTTCTTTGCTGTCTCCTCGGAAGCCTGTTGCTTTCTTGCTCCATGAATGTTAGACGACGGAGGAGGAGGAGCTGAGAAAAGCGGATTGTCCCAAGTGCCTTGGCGACTGTATTTCAAAACACTAGCAAACCCGGAGTAGATTTGTTAGCTGTACGCCTATTTTATTACCCGCTTTATCAGTACAAATAAGTGTATCGTGCTGTGCTAAATGGTCTGGGTTATTTTCTTAAGGAAGCTAAGTGAACGCTAAAATGTCAGCTTGCTATTAGCTATTTGTGGTTTCTGCAAAGCTCCTGCGTGACTTCAACAACTTTAAGGTATACACCGCTACACAGCTAAGATGATTTGGCTTTAAGTTCAGTTTCTAACAGTAAGGAGGTGATCAGGCCTTGTGCGAATCATTACAAGCGAAAATTACAAGAGAAAAATCACCTTAAGCATTGCTAAAGAATGGTAATAATAGACACTGATCCACGCACCTCCTGCAAATAATACTTGTAATATTTATGTTGCTACTGTCAAATAGACATGATAACATGGTCATAGAGGGGTATAAATAAGCATAAACAAACAGCAGTAAAATGTTTCTGGTGGATTTCTCACTCCATGAAACCAAGAGATATTATACAGCTGTAATTAACCACCCAGCGTTGTGATCCTGCAACCACAATCAAGCTACTGTTGCTATTCTTAGTCATTACATGGCTTGCAATTATCTGACCAATCTCCTTTAACCATGCAGTGTCTCTCTGAGTCATGACAAGTCTGTAAACAAAGCCACTTATGACATCCACTGCATGGAAGTGGGCTGCGATGTACCATCACATCTCAGCAGTGTTTTGTCAAATATTA
This sequence comes from Craterocephalus amniculus, assembly GCA_036024015.1. Lineage (NCBI taxonomy): Eukaryota > Metazoa > Chordata > Actinopteri > Atheriniformes > Atherinidae > Craterocephalus > Craterocephalus amniculus. The sequence continues at coordinate 3,889 of JAVQJG010056979.1, read as the reverse complement.
CCTTTAGGTTTTAAAAGACTGAGGCAGCAGGAATGTTTATGCCCTTTACATAACTGTGTGGTGCAATATCTCCCTTTCTCAAGCTTTTCTGGGTTACTTGTGCCTGGCAGAAATTTTGAGCTATTTCTCAACACTGTAATACACCGGAAAACTGCTGTAATTTTATAATTTGTAAGAGAATCAGAAATCTCACAGTTTGCATAATCTGAGTCAAGGAACACTACTCTGTGAAATCTTTAAACAAAAGACAGTTTTGAGATTTGAATATGTCAGTCCTTATAGATATATGTCAAATGCACATGGGTTGAAGGAGAATTGATAGATATTTCTAAGAAATAATGCATCTCAAAGCACTTTATGTGCACCCATTTTAATTCCCTGATTGGAAGGAGGCCTTTACTGGGTAATGTACAGTACTTATGTAAGAGGGAGTTCATGCTTGTTCCATATTTACTTGTCTGCTTAATTTTGTTAATAAGGATGTTGTTTTACAAGTAAAACAGGAACATTCTCATCTGATAGCATCAGATGGATGGATATTTTGTGCATATATTCTAACAAAGGTAACTCCATTATGCTTATGATGAAGCAGAGGAAATGAGTGTTTCACACTGACCATTGAATGAAAGATGTTGAAGTTGTGTTTAGAGGACAATGGATCTTTTTCCTACTTATTTCTGTTTAAAGTGCTCAGTAAAAGTAGCAAAACTGTGAATTAGACCTCAGATATATCTTTTTTTCAACTTTAAAGAAAAAGCCACAACTTGGTGTATTTTTAATTTTTCAGGCCTTGGTAATTAGGAGAAATCAAGTTTCGTTGGGGGGTCTAAAATGATAGAAACAATGGGTAAGTAATTCTTTTATTTTTCTAATTTCAGATACACCTACCAGATTTAATTAGTAAGTTGGATAGATAAAGAATTGAATTTTTTACAATAAGTTGCATACCAATGCATTTGTATTTTTTATTTGTTATTATAATGCTGCCTTTCCTATGCTTTATAGTAATAAAATATATTTCTGTATCCAAACCAGAACCTTAACTTTCAAATGAGCATTTTTTGCACAAGAGACTCCAGTTAGATGTTCTCAACCAGCATAAGGACCCTGGTTGGCATTAAAGGCGTGCAGACTGCCAATGTTGCCGTATCTAATAATGTTGCCACAAATATGATTGCATGTTTGTCTAAAGAGAGTTTTTTGTCCAACTGTCAAGCATCAAGCCAAATTAAAGCCTGCCAGATTTGTTATTGTAAACTAAAATTTGTGGTCCTTCTCAAGACATTCATGTTGGCTGTGTACTCGCAGCTCTGAGGGATAAGGCATTACACAGCAAATCATTATGACAGTTATTCTACATTTTTATTAAAGAGACTTACTTGATCAATTGTCTCAGTTGTGACAGTGGTCATGAATTTTTTTTACTACTTCAAAGGCCACAGTGTCGTTTGGAACACATGCAAGTGAAAAATATTTGTAGGGTACATGTCATGGTCTGTTAAGGCTCATTATTTACATTTATGCAAATGGGATGAACTGCTCAGGCTCAAGTGTTATTGGCCTATTTACATTTGTTCAAACAACAAAGCTTCTTGGAGTGCTTTAGACCATGTGCATGCCCTGTAAGGTGTTAGTCACAGTTGGTGAGTTTCAGAAATTGCTTCATTTTTGCTCAGGCGGATGTCCGTCTGACCCTTGTTCACTAACAAGCCACTCCGGAGTTGCTTGATCGCAGGGCTTATGCAGGGTCCAGCAAGCACACAGTGGAGGGTCTGGTTGTCTTATCTCTCCTTCCAGATAGTTGTTCTATGCTCCTCTGCGACCCACTGTTGACCCTAACAGCAAAAAGGAAACATTGCTTTTCTAAAAACAAACAGCATTGAGAATAGAGTTCTCTTTCTTCCTTGCAAAACCTGTGGCACTGTGATTTTGATATAGTAAGCTCCGTTGAGCATCAGTAAGCCTTAGCTAAGCGTTATTCTCCCTTACTTTTATTCACAGCTCATTGTAAAAGAAAATAAAAAAATGCATGTCTAAGTTGTATTTATCTTCTGGGGAAAAAAAGTGAAAAAGGTCTTGTTGAAAAAATGTTCCCAGCTTGACTATCTTCTTTAATAAACCGCTGTTTCTTCCACCCCTCATTCTCCCCGGATCCACACCTGAACTCTGGCGTGCTCTGTCACTGAAATATGCGACGGCTTGCAGATACACAGCGTGCCTTGCAAGCGGTGGAGCGGCTCCAGGCCAAACTAAAGGAGCGGGGGGAGGTGCCTACTGAGGAGAAGCTCAGCCTGCTCAAATCAGTGCTTCAAAGCCCCCTCTTCCACCAGATCCTGGCCCTGCAGAAGTCTGTGCAGCATATCAGAGACCAGGTAAACTAACATGACAGCCCTTCTCAGACTTCTTACAACTGTTTGTTTATTTACAGTGTTAGCCTAATATTCACGTTTTTCTCATTACTTTACCCTCCCATGCCCATATGACTGGAGACAACAGAAACACCCATGGGTTAACTCTAATATTAGATTGTAACCAAGTACCAGATGTGAATTACCAATGAGGGTAGAAATCAACTGATAAACCTCAAGAAAATGCATGCTGAGTCCAATAGGTTGAAGAGTAAATGTGGGGATAGTTGCACAAAAACCTGCTACACTAAATGTTCCCACGAGTACATTGGTATCCATTTTGTAATCAGATGAGATGGATCTTGGCGATAATCCCAGGTTGGATTGAATGGTTTATGTTCCAAAATTCAATTGCAATAGCACCAGAAGACACAGCCAAAACATTGCCGGAGTGGCTTAAAGGCAACTTTAAATGTTCCTGAGTGGCTCAGCAAGAGCCTTGTCTTGAACCCAATTAGTAATCTTTGGTGAGACCTGGTGATAGCTGTTTATTGACATTGTAAGTCCAACCTGACGTGGGCGCTTGAGAGGATCTGAAAAGAAGAAGGATATAATGTCCCCCAAATTCAGACATGCAGCGCTTGTTGATGTGTGGCTGTAATTTGACTGCACATCAATAGTGGACCTGAATGTTTGCTTATAATCTTAATGAGTTTGCAAATATTTATGTCATTATGGGATGATGAGTGATTTTACATGATTTAATTTGATCAATTAGGCAGGACATATAAGCAGATTGGAGTGCAAAAAAGCAGAGCCTCTGAACTCACTGAAACTCTTAATTGGGGTAGGATTTGGGTATGTTTACAGTATCCGAAGCATTTCTTCTGTCTGCATCCTCCCTATTTCCTGGGCGACCTCCGTGATTCAGTCTCTGGCTCTTGTCATCGCGCTCTCCTTGCGCAATCCCCATCCCCAGAAGTGTTTTCAGTTGTGGCCAAATTGCTGTGAGGGTTCACACAAGTCAGATATAATATGGCTACATGAGCAGAGATAGTTGGTCTAAGTCCGGGGCTCTTTTTCAAGCTGATTCTCCCCACTGAGAATTCAACATTTCAGCAGAGGCAAAGAGCTCTTAAGTCACAGTAGAGAGGGGCCAGGCCAAGTGTTTGAGAAAGAGACGAAGATATGCGAGCTATGCAGTGGGAGGCGATGGGATGCTCGAGCTCTCAACCTCTTGATAAATTTGGATCCTAAAAATCCTCGTGGCATTTTTGTGTTTTTAGAGGTTTAATTCATATGGAAAGGTGCATTGATGTTTTTATCATGTTTTATCAAGTAAAACATTATCAAGCATCAGAAACTCGCTTCAATTCCAAAACTGCACCTATTAACTCTTTCCCCGCCATTAACGAGATATTCCGTCATGGCGTCCCAACGCTTCCCCGCCACTGACGAGATTTTCCGTCAAACCCACTTTTTGCCGTCATAAGGTGGAGGGGGCTGTTGAGCATCTTGTGAATGACAACAGCACTCCTGGG
>JAVQJG010056976.1:0-11940 GCA_036024015.1 Craterocephalus amniculus | reverse complement strand
TCTGACTCCGGTCATACAGGGACCGGACCGCCCTCACCAAGGGGTCCGGCACCCCATACTCCCGGAGCACCCTCCACAGGAGTTCCCGGGGGACACGGTCGAACGCCCTCTCCAAGTCCACAAAGCACATGTAGACTGGTTGGGCGAACTCCCATGCCCCCTCCAGGACCCTGGAGAGGGTAAAGAGCTGGTCCACTGTTCCACGACAAGGACGAAAACCACACTGCTCCTCCTCAATCCGAGGCTCGACTATCCGACGGACCCTCCGAATAGACCTTTCCAAGGAGGCTGAGGAGTGTGATCCCCCTGTAGTTGGAGCACACCCTCCGGTCCCCCTTCTTAATATATATATATATATATATATGCTGTATATATGTATTTGTGTGTGTGTGTGTATGTATACATAGCCCATGTACTGTATATCAGGAGAAAGACTGTTCAGGAAAATGGATGTCTGAATCTGAGTGGGCAAATGACATTGCACAGTGCACAGAGCAGGAGGAAAGCGATCAATGCAGATCATAAACAGAATACAATGCAGTAATCCATTGTCATTACCAGCAAATGGGCACTGTATTGGAGGCCTTTCCAGAGTGAGACACGAATCTCCTCAGTTTGCCAAGCATCTTGGTTAAATGCATGAAGTAGAATGGACATATGAAGTCTCATTAAAGTGGTTCACATACTATCATATTCTCCTCAACTAAATACACATAGCCTACATTTATGTTCACAAATGCTCTTATTGAAAGGAAAAATTCAAGATAATTTTGATAAATGGGGCAGGGGAGGTGGACTCACAGAATTCAAGTGGATATGCATTGCAACAGTGTACTACACACAACCAATCAGGCAGTCCAGATCCACAATCCCTTGCATACATCTGTGAAACCTAACTCCTCCATCACACGCCAAACATCTGGATCTGTTAAGGAAATTAACTGCCTGGCCGTTCCACCATCATTTAACCTGCAACAATTGGGCCATGTGTTGAAAAGTTTTCTTGGATCCGTGGAAGCCTGTCTGGAAAAGTGCCTCTCTGTCACAAATCAGCCAAATCCTTCCACACAGTGGCAAATTTTTATCCAAATAATTTACATTAATGCATAGATTACTGCGATAATAATCACCAAAGGCTGCTTTAGAAAAACAACACTTGTCAGGTGCATAATCAATACTTAATTTAAATTATTTTTAATTTTGATTTAATTTAAAGTTTTAAAACTGGTATCATATAAAAGGCAACAAGGATTTAAAAATAAACACGGCATTGTGTAGTTATTGCAAGCCTTTTATTAAGAAAAATATTTAAGCTCTTAGTTCTCTTACTTGGGATGCTGTAGACCAGACATCTTTTAAATAATTCAACAAAACAAGAGAGGAGTAGGTAATAGACCAGAGACCTAAAGTAACTCAATCAGACCTGGATGTCTGACGTTTCCACCCTTGCCCTCAGAACTCACACAATGGATACACCAGCCCCTCTCTTAGGTCAAAGGCTGTTTATTGACCACAAACCAAATAAAATTGGTTGTTCTGTAGCTGTGGCCCAGGGAAGACCACAGGGTGGTCAGCGCAAGAAACGGAACTGCTATGCAATCATGTTACACTGACACGTGACAACCCACGTATACTAACAGAATGAATGTACTTTCGCACAAACCTACTTTTAAGTCTGAATGAGGTCATGATAAAAAGAACAGAAATTGTATTTCAGTGGTAAACAATAAAGAGCTGTATGACATTAACAGTAATTTTCCTTTGACATAATTGAACGATCAAAGACAGAAAGTAACCACACTTTTCCTGTCAGTTTCCTTTGATAGCTTTCATAAGTAGCCTAAAACATGTAAATCACACGTACACAGAAAAATGCATGGCCATGGTGACAGGTGTTTCCTCCTCTTTTTGCTAAACATATAGTCTAAGTCATAATGTCTACATTTACATTGAGTGAACAGTGAGTGAAACCTTTCTTTATTACTTTTTAGCAGCAATGTCTTTATCAAAGAAAAATAAATTATATTCATTCAATGCTTTCCAAACAAGCCAATGTAGTGAAGTTAATTCATCAAGGCTCCTTATAAACAGTCCAGTATTTATTGTTTCTCTAACAAAAAATATTTTTCCTGATAAAACAAAGTTTACAACAAGTCAAGCCTCAGTAATGTAAATGTATTTTTGCAAATGTGTGAGCCCATATCACTGAACGGTCCATACTCTCTAATTTTGTATTTCCATCATACTCAGAAGCATAAAGCAAACTAAGCCCGGACCATAACAGTCTTCCTTTTTAGATATTTACTCTCTTTTTGGCCATTCTCTATAAACCCTAAAGATGGTTGTGCACGAAAATCCCAGTAGATCAGCCTTATATAGTCCAGATGATGCCACATTCCAAGTCACTTAAACCCCTCTTCTTCCCCATGTTGATGTTCATTTTGAACTTCAGCAAGTCTGCCATGTGATTGTCTAATAAAAAAATTTACTCATGCACACTTCATCACAGCTTTGGAAGAGAGGGGAAAATGATGTGCACAGTAATAATTATCCTTTATCCGGCTACTTTAACTTTAAACACTGGATGTAAATAGAAATATTATAGTGTGTTTTAACCCTCTGAGGTCTAGGGTATAAATGGCCGGTTTTGGCTGCTTCTGATTTCATGCTTGTATTTCACCTTTAAATACACTTCAACCAGCCTTGTTTGGTATCATTCTTTTCAGCATAATCTCACCTGTGTGGTTCTATAGGTATTTTGTCATTTTGATGTAATGTATCAAAACGGTGGACTTGAAATCACACAAAAAACACAAAATCCGAATGGAAAAATGTTGTATATATCACTGTCAAGACTACAAATATGTGCAACGAACCATTTTTACAATTTAGAATGTAAATATAGATTGTAAATTAAAAATAAATCATGTATAAATTTGGAAATAACTGTTAGATTAAATTTTTGTCATGATCAGATCGTGAGACTGCTATTTTTTATTCTTCAAAATAAGAAAAGTAAATGATTGAAGGGAGGGAGGGGTGCATTTGCAATTATTTAATGTGGTAATATGCTGTCGGGCATGGCTTGCGGGTTACATTGTCGTTTCAGGTTGGATATTCAGAGGAGATATTTAAAAGGTCAGATTTCGTTAGCGCTTTGGGTGGGTGCTACCAAACAATAGGTCTGCATCAACTTCTTTCTCCTGATGATTTATTGGGGTTGGAATACTGAATTACTGAATAGTCCACTCACGAGTGAACCAGGACGGCGAACTATCAGGAGGACCAGAGTCCATGACTTTGATCCGTAGAAGAGTGCAGGTGGTGATCTGTTGAGACCGAACATGGTCAGAGCGGACCAAAACAACTGTAGTCTGAATGTGGCCACAGCGTTGAATTGAAACTAATTTCCATTACACTATCCAATCTTTGATGAAGCTTCTGAATAAACCCTCCTCATCTCCCCGATACACACCACAATTAGACACTATTGTCACCTGAGAACTTCTGCATGTGAAAGGTAACTGAGATGCAAAGGCATGGCAGTTTCTTATTCAGAAAAAAAGGTCTTAATCATGTTAAAAGAATAATGCTGTGCAATATATTAACACAATTTCCCTCTTTTAAAGCACACAAGAAATTATTTGGCAAATATTTGTCATTAAGTACACAGTTACACTGATATGACACAAATCACAACTTGTAAGACTGAAAATTAATGCATTTCCATCCATATCTCATACACATAAGCTTTGAATAATTCCTTAATCCTTAGTTAACATCAGGTGTAAAGGCTCCACAATGGTAACAGCAGAAGTTCAGTATTTCCATGGCAATAGTCTAATGTTCATTGGTGTAAAGCCAGCACAACCATTTAGATAAATAGACAACCTAAAATTGGTCCTGTTTTCTTATTTTAAAGGCTTACTATGTTTTTTTAACCGAGGCTTGGCTGATAGTGTCAAGTGTTAATTATGCAACACATCAACATCATTTAGATTTTCATACACTGTCTCTAGGGAGAGGGCTTAAAATCACTTGAGGTGATTATGCTGTTAAGTAATTACCTCAGCCAGGGTGTGGAAGTTGTGTTTTCGCCGGTGTCAATCAGTCTGTCTGTTAGCAGCAAAACTAAAAAAAAACATTGGCTGATTTCCATGTAATTTTACCGAATTCTATGAAATGGTAGAAGGAATAACTGATTTGATTTTTGTGGTGATCTGGGTCAGCGTCTGATTCCAGCAATTTTTTTAACACTAGAACTGCCAACATTCCAATCCACCTTGAGCCACCGAAGGACGTCATTTTCACACCACAGGCTAATCATGTTTTCCTTCAGTTTTTTTTAAATCATTCAGAGATAGAACAAGTTTCAATTAATAGATAATTAAGTGATTACCATGTGGGGTTACTAGGGCCTGAAGTTCAAATAGAAAATGACAAATTCTAATATTCACTCATCAGTTTAAAACATAACCTTTATTTTTTAACTCTTTTTAGATTTTTAAAAAAAATCAATTATACAAAGGGGAGCAAGTAGAAAGAGCAGCATAATGCTAAAGGAAGGAATCAGAGCCCTGGATGTCAACTGATGCTGATTTATCATATCATACGTAGAGAACTAACTCTAAGTCCTGATCAACTTCAGGCCTATCTCTAAACTTTCTAAAATCTTAGAAAAAATTGTCTACACTAAACACAAGTCGTTTTAAGATTAACATGAAATCTTGGAGCTGTTTAAATCTGGTTGTAAATGTCTGCACAGCACCAAGCCAGCTCTGCTAAAAGTGTCATAAGGTGGTTAATGACGTTTTCTTGGCTAATGACTGTAGTGATCATGTTATTCTTATTTTTTTGGCGGTAACGCCAGCTTTTGAGACCGTGGGCCACAGCACTGAAGTGGCTCGGTTATGCCACCTTTTGGACATCCATGGTATGGTGCTGGAGTGATTGAAGTCCTCTCTTTCCAGCAGCCTTGGAAACTCTGAATCCACCTCTGCTCCGCTTCCTTATGGGGTTCTGCAAGGTTTGAGTCTGGGGCCCCTGCTTTTGTCTTTATATATGCTGCCCTTGGCATCAATGCTGACAAGGCATTGCATTTTCCTTCATCTTTATCCTATCCTGACAATAGTCAGATAGTCAGTGATTTGAAGGGTGATTTGAACGGTGGTTCGATTCCTGCCGCTCCCACCTCAGTCACCGGTCGTGTCCTTGGGCAAGACACCTTACCCTCATTGCCTCCAGTGATGGCACTGCTGTAAGTCTTTTTGGATAAAAGCGTCAGCTAAATGACAGTAATGTCACCTACCTGTATAAAGAAAATTATTTTTGCCTTTCACCTCTTCTGAATTCTCTTGAATACATCAAAGGTGGTTGGCCTTAAATTTCTTACATCTTAATGACTAAAAAAATGAGGTGAAAGTGTTTGGTCCAACTGTCTTTGTGATTCACCCCCTGTTGACTTTTGCCCTTTGGCCAGTTTATAAAAGTTGGTTTTAAGGTTGGCATGTTTTTTACTTAGGATCAGCAAAGCAGCTCTTTTGTGAAGGCCAATTATTTCCATTCTAGAATGTGCCGTAGGTGGCAGCAAAATTTGTGGTGGGACTATCTTAGCTCTGTGATTTTTGTATTGTAGCCGGCTTTTTTTTTTGAGACATTGGCTTTCATTTTTGGTTTGTCGAGGAAGACTTTTCATGCTGGTTTTCTGAATATTTTTTTTTATCTTTCAAGACTTGTTATGCTGTGTCTCCATGGCAACAAGACTTGTTTACCACAAGACCAACTGATAATGCTTTCCAAACTCAAAATTAGCAGTGAAATAACACTTCAAATCCCAAAGGAGTTAAAAAGAAATAGAAGAGGATACAGGACAGGAGTGCAGCAGAGAGAAAAACAGTGGAGATTTAAACCGTTTCTTCCAACTGTTGTGATGGGTAATGTGAGATCGCTAGCTAACAAAATGGACGAGCTCTTGGTGCTATCCAAGTCTCAGAAAGAAAACAGAGTGCAGAATTATGTGCTTCATTGAGACATGGCTGCATGAACACATCCCAGACTGTAATGCGTGTGTACACGGCCCCAAGACGGTCCGTGCATACCACAATAAACAACTCTGAAAGGAGATGTAAAACCAGTGTTTGTGTCATTGTGGACATGTCACTGTTAAAGAGAAGATCTGCATAAGAGACATGGAACTGCTAGCTTCTTGCATCGGACCTGAACAAGCCTCTCACTGAAGATCATTCCTTCCAGCAGCCTGAAGAACAAGAGCACTGCTGTACAATATTGAATTTCTCTCTAGGATCAATAAAGTATTTTTTAATTTCATTTCCACATCAGACAACTGGCTATAAGGTCAAACGTTTTCTTGCACAATGGTAACAGTAATCCCTGCCTTCATCTCATAGCATCTGGATAACTGTAACACTTTACTTTGAGTTAGCACTCCTCCCTCGCACATCTTCAGTTGGTAGAAAACACAACCGCAAGCCTTCTCACTTGAGTACATAACCCCTCCAAAGTTATTTTGTTCATTCTTAGATGTTTCAAAGGGCTGGCCCTTCCTTACCTCTCTTTTGTAAGATTGTCAGAGAAGAAGTTTTTTATTTTTGTTTGTTTTATTTGTTTTGAGATCACATGGCAGCACAGCTCGGGCTGGAATTGAGTCATACAAAATGACAATAACCAGGAAATCTTTTGCAGCAGAAAGGCTGCAATGAAATCACTCAATGTGCGGCAATGGTCCAGTCAAATCCTGAATGCATCTGCTAGAATTCTGTTATGAGACCTTGAAAGCTGTGAATGAATGGATGTTCAAATAGCCAAAATTTGAAGAAGATATGAAAGACTGATGATTTCTCAAGCTTGTTACATACTCCACGAGAATGGAGAAATTTGCTCTTGTTGGTACAAGAACCAGAAAAAAGGTTTTTTTTTCGTCAGAGCATTTCATATTCCATGAGAAGCAGCGTGCAAGACGGGGTGGGGATTACTGCAGAGGGGTCATTGTCTCTATGTGCAATGAGCCAGTTGACCCGGTTAAATTTTTCTTTTTCCGTGTTCATTGTATCCATGTCTTTTTTTTACCATGTGTTGGAAACGTTTTTGTACTTTCACACCTGTTAATGGAAGTCGTTAATCATCCTCGCATCTGTAGAAATGTGGAAGTCACTACGTCCCCCTTCATACTTTGGCATGTTGTCTACAGCCACCTCAAATGTCCGACCAATCACGCAACACTTCTCGGAGCCCCACAAGAAAAAAGTTTGGCCAGCTTGATGCTCCGAGAAGTGTCCTCAATCATGTCTGGTGAGAACAAAAATACATCATTTTGTTCTTGGGACCTCAAGAACAAGAACAAAGTTCTTGCTTGTCTTGCAGGAACATATGAAGGATTAAAAGACTAATGTCTCTGCAGAATTAACCTGTCCATACATTTATCATTAGTAGATTAGACTACTGTAAGGCTGTCCTTACAGGTCTCCCTAAAAAGTTCATCTGACAGCTGCAGTTAGTCCAGAATGCTGCTGCTCAAGTCCTCAATAAGACCAGGAGAGTGGATCATGCAATACCAGTCTTTAGATCTTTACACTGGTTTCCTGTTTGTGAAATAAGTGATTTCAAAATCCTGCTGCTAGTTTACAAAGCATTGAATGGATTAGGGACAAAATACATTCAGGACCTTCTGGTTTGTTAAAAACCAACCAGATCCCTCAGGTCATCGGGGTCAGGTGTACTTTCAGTTTCCAGAATCAGAACTAAACAGCATTCAGTTTTATGCTCCTCACATGTGGAACTAACTCCCAGAAAGCTGCAGGTCTGCTGAAACTCTCAGCAGTTTTAAATCAGGGATAAAAACCTTTCTATTTGCAGACTTATCAGTGATTTTTTTCATCACTGCGGGTTTCTTTATTTATTTTTCTTACTTTGTGATTTTACTTTTGTTTTTAATTCTTCTTAATGCTTCTGCACTCTGCTGTAATGTTTCTAATATTTGTAGGTAGAGCACATTGAATTGCCATGTACAATAGGCTATACAAATAACCTTGTCCCTGCCTATAAAGGACTTAATGAACTCAATGTGACACTCAAGTCTGAGCTTAGTCCAGTATTTTGCTGCTCCCTGTTTGACTCCAGGATTATATCATAGCTTGAATATAATTTAAGCCATTTAAGATTTTGTCACACATTTGTCAGTACTGCCAACTTGAACTAGAAGCTCAACAGGATGAGGGGGAGGAAAATTTGAATTGGTTGCCTCGTAAGTGATGTGCAGAAACATGCATTTCTTATTTAACTCAAGTGCGGGAATACTAGAGTAGGAGTGTGTAATCTGCAGCTTTCTTCTCATCGGGCTGTCCGCTGTAAACATAATGAAGCCAGCTCACTGTAGCATTTCAAGAGGAAATGTAAAACTAACAATAGGCTCCCAGCATAATAGAAGAAAAATTTGTTATACAGTTGTAAGATTTAGTTAATATATATTTTTATTGCCACATAATTTACATCAAGAAGTACAATATTAGTAACCCAGTCGCCATGTTGAATGTCTCCAATTAACCAAAAATACGTAATAAGGTTGACTCTGATAGCAGTAATATGTTTTATGCCAACACTTCTGTTTACCTGCGTAGCAACGTACATATTTTATGAACTGATTGACGTGCTTCAGGCGTAATACAGGGATATTCGCTCATATCTTATAAAATCCTGAGCCATCAGGGCTGATTATTAATTGTGGGGCTCTGTCATTTTGTCTTCGGGACTTTTATGGCTCTGAAACAACAAAAAGGGACTGAATCTGCTGGAAAATAGACCCTAGCCTATACATCGATTATATATAGGATGTATCATGATTTCGCATTTATTTATTTTTATTAGCCTATTATTATTATTATTAACATAGGCCAATCATCAGATGATTCGGATCGAGCAATGCAGGACCTGTTTCAGTTACACAATTGAAAGGATTATTTTAGTCTCCTGTTGTTATTTCACCTCCATAAGAAAAAAGTGGGACAGATAAAAGCCTGATGCAGCTTCGGAGATCCTTTTCTTCCACTTTTCTGGGTCGAGAATTGCGGGGCGACATCCAACACTCTCCTTATCCGGTGCCCTATCTTCCTGCTCGACGGGAATCCCGATAACGTCATCCCTCCAGGTTTTCCCCGACACGCTCCTGCGTGGGCCTTGTCAGTAAACTTCATATGGTGCAGAGACAACCTGGGCAGATGCTGCCCCATAACGTAGTTGACATTGTACACACGTTACAGTCATAATCAGCTAAACTCATAAAGCCATGTTTGCTTTAAAACAAAATCTTTCTGCTCTGTCACAGCTGGGGCGTCTTTATCCTCTTCTGATTGGCTGCTGATGGTGTGGGCGAATATCTAATATGAGCCAACATGATTACTTTTTTCTCTCCGCAGATAATTTACTTAGGCAACTAAGTAACGAACACCTCTGCTGTAGGATGTTTGAAATATGGAGGAAGTGTGTTTTTACAGACCTCTCTAAATTGGAAAACCCGGAAGGACTCCTGATCACTGCGCCCACTTCCGGAAGTTCAATAAAAGATTACAGGCTCTATCATAAATAAATCCATCATATTTACATTTAATCAACGTGTATCATCTAGCAGTAGTGTAATCACTTGTATGGCTTAATTAGCTAGGCCTGATTTTGGCTCTATAACAGAGGATTCTTTTAGTTTGTTCTGTGAACTACAATAATGTCGCTGAATTGTAGTTTTTGCCAAACAAACGGTTTGTATCAAATTCAAAGTTTAAAATATAAGATTAACAATCAACCAGAAGGTTTGAGGGGGTGGCAAACACAGCTGTGGATCCAGATGTCAATCATTTAGTTGTTAAATGGTTGAAAATGTATTATATCCATAGACCGATCATGTATAGGCCTAATTATCCAGATGTTAGTTATAACACATGTATTATATGACAACTCAGATCTCAGCTCTCTATAACAGTTGGTCACATGTCTTTATTCCCATTTTATTGTTCAATAATAAAGCTTCAAATGTCCAAAAAAAGTCCAAAATAGTCAGTTTTTCACAGAGACAGACAAACAGGCAGGCAGACCTCATCTGGGGAGGATGTCATAGCCTGCAGCTAAACATGCTCTGACCAGAGTACGGTGGTTGCTGTGTGTTGTCCACAATGGTCTTAAAGGTTTTATTTTTCTACCACTCACATCAAAAGTCCAAGTCTGTCCACAGCCCACCAGTATGTCCAGTCACCCAGCATCCTCCACCAGGCCACAGCAGAAAAGAGACCAGTAGACAAAAGGACCCTCATCTCCTCAGGAACAATGGACAACTCTGTCCTTTTCAGTGGATGCTGTCTGTGTTGTTGGACCAGACCAGTTTGTTCCCCAGCTGCAGCCCCTGGTATTTACTGGTCCTGACCCCCCACATGTCTGAACTTCCAATGGAAATAGGCTGGAGACGTTCCCTATTCTTTTTGAAGTCCACCATCATCTGCTTAGTCTTGGAGTTGTTCAGCTGCAGACCTACACCACCCTACAAAGTTCTCCAGCAGGCCCCCGCACTCCCTCTCCTGTCCATCTGCAGCACATCCGTTGATTTCAGAGAAATTTTTTATGTTATTCCTCAGATGATGATCTCTTATTAATGTAACTAGTTTGGTGGAAGCCAAAGCTTTTTTTTCTTTTCTAATGCCATTGAGGGCCCTGCGACAGACTGGCGACCTGTCCAGGGTGTACCCCGCCACTCGCCCGTTGATAGCTGGGATAGGCTCCAGCACACCCGCGACCCAATTGGATTAAGCGGTTCAGAAAATGGATGGATGGAATGCCATTGAGACCCCCTCAGAGATGATGAATCAGAGTGCCTGACCAAGAATAAAAAATAAAACTTTTTGGTTTTGTCCCTCTAAAGGTTTATGGAAAGTATTTTTACAAATTAAGTCACCTTTAGAATTATGATATTCACAATCTGGGTAATCTGTATAACTTTTAAAGATAAGAAATACTGGAGGAAAGTTCAGCACACAGTGTTGGCTGAGAGTAAGGGTACCACAGATTATCAAATAAATACAAATAAGCTTCCATTTCAATTTTGTGAGGTAAAATAAAACATATTTTAAACTTTTAGTGAAATAAAACTAGAATGTAAAACTATTTACATAATGCAACAGTACAGTTGTTAAATTGGATGTTAAATACAGTATATTTAGTATGTCGCTTGTGCATAAGTAGTTGATGCACTGCTGGAATTTTATTCCAATGCATCAAGTCCTTGCCTTTCTATAGCGGAGAGGTTGCTGGGGAGAATGGAACATGTCCTTCATGCAGCACAGGTCCAGCGTTCATTGAAAAGATTTTGCTTGACCCGAGAGAAACTGTAAAAAGGCAGTTTAGCTGTTGTCACTAACATAATACCTTAAAAATCAAGTTGAAAGTGTATTTATAATGAAAGGAGCCATATAATTATCTGTTACTTGTGATGTTTAAAGTGGCGATTGGACCTTTTCTGTTGAACCTCAAAAGTAAGAATTTTCAGATTTTGAGTTGATATAAAGCCAACATGATCTAAATTAAATTAGGTAATGATTTTCACCTCCTCTTTTATGGAATGTTTTGTTTGTGTAATATGCTGTATGTATGAATGCATATGTAAAATGGATATGAAAATTATGTTCTTGACCACAGGAAGAACAGCACTCGTTGTTGTATGAGATAGCTGATGGTGGATCAATAAACAATGAAATGAAATGAAATCATGTGTGTTGGAGCAGGGAGACGTCTTAAACTTTTAGAGCAGTGGCCATCAAAGACCAGGATTTCAGGTACCCGCTTTTAGAGGGACAGGTGGTTAAAAAAAAAGTGTCAGACCCTTGCCCTAGTCTCTCTGTAGATGGTTAATTTTCCAAGATTTTTACATTTCAAGATATTTCTGTTGTC
>JAVQJG010056975.1:0-25129 GCA_036024015.1 Craterocephalus amniculus | reverse complement strand
GAGCAAAAGTTTGCATGATGTCTTCGGCAGGGCAAGTAAGAAATTTGATGGGGCAAGTAGAATTGAGAAGTACTTGCCCGGAGGGCAAGTAGGAAAAAACCTTAGCGTCGGACCCTGTTAATGTTTCTGTTTATTATTACACCCCCAACCACTATAAGTCAATCAAGCATAAATACTCAACACCTTTTGGACAATGTTTTTACGTAGAAACTCTATGCAAGAAGAATTGATGGCCGAGTAATTTGATTCAAGTTAACACATGTTTTTAATAATTTAGCCAGTGATTATAAGTACCTGTGACAACTTTAAGATTTATTGGAAATCATTACAGCGTGGGTCTTATTTTTATAGTTTTGGCCATTATGGATAATTTTTTTACTTTCACTAATGTACAATACATAATTGCTGAAATCTGAAAACACTGCAACCAGAGTCCAACATTTAAACATGCCAAAGTACTGTTATATTTTTAATTTTGTGTATGAATACCTTGGGATGACTTAACTGTATTATTATATTTTTATGTTAACTAACTGAAACTTGACACTCGTGAACCAAAGTGTCCAGTCCCATTAAGCATCCCAACTCAAAGTTTCTCAATGTTTTTAATATTGGAAGAAGGTGAATTTTATACAAGCATATTAATCTATGGGTTTTTTAGAAAAAAGACTTTAGTATGTAGGGTTACGTCCATGTTTTCTACTCATAGGCATTTCTTTAAAGTGAAAAAGCATTACTTTAAGTCAGATAATGCCTGATGTGACATTATGGCCAATGGAAAATATTCCCAGTTGGTCAGTTTTCTCAATTTACCTGCTATTTGCAAATATTTCTAAACGTTGGACATTGCCTGAAGTCTCTGTGCAAATTTGTGAAATGATCCGTACTCTTCAGGGCTTTTGCTTATTTTTGTTGTTGTTGTTTGTTCTTTTTTAAAGTTTGCCAGTCTATTTGGAAAAGAAAATGTTTGTGATCAGTGATGGTTTTGCCTCCAGTTATTCTAAACATCTTTCTTTTACTTGACATAACAAAGCTGCTTTTCTGTCATCCACAATTATTACTGAAATTTCAGATAAATTTGAGCCCACCCCCCAAAAAAAATAAATCTGACCAAAACTGATGGTCAAACTTTGAGGAATTGGTTTGATGATGCACAAGAACAACTGACATACTGGACAGAATACAGAAAAAATACAGAATTAAAACAAAATGAGCAAAAAAAACACTTTGGCATACCTTGGTGTTAGCCATGTCCACAATGTACTGGTCTCCTTTTATACACTCCATGACATTGAAACCATCACGGTCCAACACTTTGGCCTGTGCATTGCCAGAAACCACCAGGATGACATCACCAGTGACGCTGTACTGCAGAGACTTGATCTGATGACTGTCAAACACACACACACACACGCACACGCACACACACACACAAAAAAACACAAAGTAGGTACGTGAGCTGGCGTTTCTATGATGATGCTATGTTGTGTCTTGTTTGTAAGGCATCTGCTAGTCATCACTGGGCAAAACTTTGAACCAAAGCACTGTTATATAAGTAGCTTTTTATCATTGAAATGATCCAGACGTAAACACAAACATCAGATGCATGTTGCTATAGGAACAGCCCATCATCTGATGCAAAATTGGTGATAGGCATCTTTGGTGGTTGACAAACAAAAAGCTAATTAAACCGTAAATCTGAGAAAGACCTTAGAATGATGTTTGCTACTCTGTACAGAATGTGTACAAGCCCTTACAAAAATTGTACAACTAAATAAAAAGCTCATCTAGTGATCTGTGTAAAAAGGATAGCTTTATTAAAACCATTGAGTGTTGTTTATGCTTGGAAATTAAATTGAGAAAATTGAAAATATTTTAGTACTTTTAAGTCATGCATAATGTCGCATGTAGAACAAAAGACATTGCAAATGTTCATTATTCATGATTCTGATAAATACTGAGAAAATTAACTAAACAGAAGCAGTTGAGGTAAAAACCTTCAGTGATGAAAACAAATTAAGACCAAAGTTAAAGCTGTTAGGATCTTCAAACGCTCACAAATTGTATCAAAGCTTCCTATACATCATTATTTAGTTAATACATTGGTACCAGATGTCCTGTTGACAGGACATAACAGGTAAATAAGTATATTACTCAGTCTACCTTCCAAGTACTTCCAAATTATACACCATTGGAAAGCTAAGATTCGTTAGACTTGAATGAAGCACAACATCCAGGCTAGAACCATTACTGTAGATTATGTAAACACTTAGTCAGTGCAACTTATCTTTAAAGTCATACTGTACTCCAGTAGCAGATGATACAACAACAAAAACGGACATGTTTATCCATAAACCCCTGTTTTTGGCATTGAAGGGGTTAATTGAGTCTAAAAGTTATCTTTTTGAGTCAGAAAGAAGGAAGAGTGGACCTCAGCTTTCTGAATGAAGCCCAGCTTGTTAGCAAACCAAACAGGCTACTGAATCCCAGTGCAATCACATTAAATGTAGCGTACATTTTTGGTTAATAAGGGGAAGCCTGATCCAGCTCACCCCACTGGTTCCCAAAACCTAAGAAGAATTTGATCTTTGATGATGGCTTCAGTTAAACCCAAAGTAAACACACATGCACGGACACAAATACCCGCATAACTTCACCATCTGCTTCTAAAAGCCTCATTTTGCATGAAAAGAGAGGATGCCACTAAGTAAGCACTAGGCCCGATGAAGCTCAACAAACGTGTGCGTATTTGTGCGTGTGTGCGCAGCCTTTGGCACACACAATGAAGTCAGTCTAAATACTTGCATGAAACCGATTAAACACATGTTCAGCAACTGTGTTGATGTTCCACATACCACTCACAAGGCTGCAGGGTTCTGAAGGCCTGCAGAGACTGGTCCATCCCGGCAAAATCCCAGAATCGTACGTCGTAATCGTATCCACCGGTCACCAGACGGGCTCCGGAGGGGTCCAAACCAAGAGCTGATACCTGAAGAAACAATGAGCTGCTTTAAAAGATAAAATCCAACTGAAAGACTTGAGTAGTTTGAATTGCAGATGGTTGCTGCTCAAAATAGTTGACAACATACTAATAGTTATTCTGCCAAGGGCAGGAAAAATAAGCAGTCAAACGTTTGATTTCTGCTCTTGTAATCTGATCTAGCTGTACAGAACAGAACTGTTGTAACACTGCAAAAGGTACCAGACATGTACACCAGCCTCATGGCAGATTGACTCATTTTCTCACTGTTAAAACACATTAAACAAACTCACAGCTGTTTAATCCAACACAAATATGGAAAATCTTGCAAAGTGATGCAAATTTCCAAATTCAGGTGCTTAAGTCTTAGATTACAAAGTGTGAACCAATGCCTCTGCTACAGATTCTTACTCTAGGTATACTGAAGAAAACAAAGAAGAAAATCTGTAAATCCTTTATTCAGAGACCGTAACCACATGCACAATGTTTTTAAGAAGAAAAGGTCTTACTGTTTTAGTGCCATGCTGCAGCGTGATCTCGTGAGTGTCAGGAATCTTTTTAACTGGATTCTTGGTAAGAAAGGAAAATAAGAGAAAAAAGACAGAAGTAGATAAGACATTAATTAGTTGTGCTGGATTTCATTCTACTGCAAATCTGAATGAAATGCAACATCTTGTGATTAAGATCTGATCTGTTTTAAACAACCATCACATTTATGAAAGGGCATGATCTGAGCTTATTTGGTCCACCCTAAGACGTTTGCTTTATAAATACTGTACTATTAGATGCTAATGTTTTGCAAGTGTCACTGGAATTTTGTCACAATAAAGAAACATGAGAGTTGTAATTATTTCGATGCCAAACAAGAGATTTTGTTTTCTTGTGCTGCCACCCTCTGGTGGGATTTCAAAACACAACACTGAACCCACCTGTGCTTTTTCCATACCATTTAGATTTAAGAAAACTATTAAATATCTCACTGTGAGAGAGCCAATAAATACTCCGGGAACTAAATAGAACCTATTGAATGAACCTGGTGTAATCAGGGATTTCCAATTCAGCCTAAACAAATCTTAAAAATGACAAGTCAAACTCACAGACATTCAAATAACATCAGGAGAGAAAGTATTGTATTTCACAGGTAAAGGACATACATCATCGTCGTCATCTTGTGCCTCTTCATCATGACTTTCATCATCATCATCATCGTCATCGTCATCATCGTCACTATGTGCCGTTTTGCCCGTGTAACCTGGTGGAAGAGGTGGTCCCACAAGCTCATCATCATCTTCCTGGCCTTCATGTTGGGAAGGAACCGGAGGTCCAATAAGCTCTGAGTCTGAGTTAGAGTCTGACTCATTAGCGTCACCGCTACCCTCATTTTTCTGTCCTCTGAATAAAAGAAAAGAAAGAAAAAGAAATTGAGAGAACAAACTCCATTAGACTAAATGGCCAAACAGACATTTAATCACTCAGAAACATATGAAATGAGAAATGTCATCCCACCTAGAAGATGAAGCAGATGCAGCTTTATCTCTCTGACTGTGAGACTTGGAGCTCTCTCCTTCCTCTTCCATCTGAGTCACCTTCTGTCTTTCTTCTGAGAAGACAATGGTTACAATAAAGCAGCTATTATAAAAACAACATCACGTAATCAAAGCAAAATAAGGTTAAAGAATGTGTGAAACAGACTGTCCATAATTATTTCTGCACTTTCACATGCATTAAGCATTACACTGTCCATCTGTATGAGCTGTAGTCTCACTACAGGACATGAAAAGTAAACTACACAAGTCCCTGTGCTATGTTCAGGGCATATTGATGATAGCGGTATGAGGGTAAATATTGACTCCTAAAATGTGAAAACATCTCTGCAGTCATGCTGTCATACAAGTGATGACAAACTTACCCAATACACGCTGACTCCTCTCAATAGCTGTTCGCCGTGTCTGCTCAAAAATGGCGTTAAAGTCAAATGTGCGGGCTTTCTTACCTACAAAAGTACAAGATGATTCTTAGTTAGCTCTGACAGTCAAAACTGAAACTACTTCCAAGCTGAACTCTACATACCAAACCCAGAGAATCCCATAACAGATCCAATGTCTGCATCATCTTCCATCTTGTCCGATTCTAAAAAAAAAAAAGATGTAAGTTAAATATTTACCATAATCTGGTTTAGTGTATGTCTGGCAAGTTCCTGTCACACGGATGCCTAAAATAAAAGGTAATATTGCACTTTTTTTTGGACAGCTTACAGCCTTACTGACATACTTTAATGGTGATCATTATTTTATGCATAACTGGAACATTATTTGACAAACTGAGGATATCCAGTACAAAACACAGAGCTGTTGAAGCGGAATGAAATTTGTGTTAAGGTTTCCAACATATTAATAATTATACAATGGCAACATTACCAGATATTACATTTGGGCATACAGATGAAGTTTATAACACTGCGTGTGAATGTGATCATGTAACTAAGATTTTGTTAATTTTATTGTCCTCTCTCAACTGGGGTTGAGTGAAGAAATCTTTGATTAAATATATGGTAACTGATTTACGGCATGTTTTTATAAAAACCTGAAAAGCTTTAAACATTAACAATTAATATTTACACAGTAACAATCAGCAGGATTAAAGAACACATTAAAGATCTAACTATCTACAAATATTTGGATATTGAAGTCTATGATAAAAACTGAACACAACAAAAGTAGAAAACGTATACTAACTAGGAGAAAGAGCAAAACTAGCACATTAGGCTAGCATGAGAAGACATGGGAGGTTTTTAAGTAGTTTTTCTATGTTAATTTAAACTGTATGCTTGACAAATGTCAATAACAGTGGATGCTTAACGAAGACAAGAAAAGTGTTTAAAAATTTTTACATCAAATAGTTAGGAAACGCATGAAAACAAAAACGTTTCTACCTTCATCCTTATTTCTGGCGTCCATGTTTTCAAATACGAACGTTTACCTCTGACCTCCGGAAGTGCTTCTTTTTCTTCTTCGTTTACGACTACAGGTGCTTCAGTAGGAGACATCCTGGAGTAATTTCAGACAAAGCTAAAGCTCGGATTGATTAGAAAAACCAGTGTCCTATTATAAAATAGCACAGGAACCAGACTACTGTGGCTTCACATTATAGACGTTACCTTGGGAATCGTGAGAGCCAAACAACGACAGGCGAAAAATAAACTCTTACGATCCACTGCAAAGCGTTGGTTCTCATAACTTCGTTTAGCGCATCACTTCTCACGCGACATGAGATCCGTTAAAAATTTACATTTTGCTAATTCGAGTAGTGATAAAGTATCATTTTACAGTATGGAATGATACGTGATCTTGTGACATTGCAAAAGATGTAATGTAGGCTGTAATGTTAGTACACTTTGAGAGATATAAAAATGATTAAAACCTCCCTTGGCCTACACCAGAAAACTCAAAAGTTGGCATTAGAGCATATTAATAAACTAAATGCATCTTGGAAACCTGTCCTGTAGGCTTGAAGTCTGGAAGATAGATTAAAGGGTGCATAATTTTATGAAGCTGTGACGCTGCAACTGCCTAGATGACTTCTATGTGAAGTTGACCACACAAGCTTTCCCTAAAGGTCTGCATACAAACCTAAATGAGTTAATATAGATACTTATTATAGTTTGAGATAAACACAAACTGGATCATATAAACAAACATGATTTATTTTTTGGACAGTCAAGTATTTTAAAAAAAACATGAAAAATTAAAAATATCAACAGAGATATTTGTTGTATTATCAGTTGTTCATGAACAGCATATTAAAATTTAAATAAGCACAGTTATAATATACAATATATCCAAAAGGCACATAGAATATAAATGTTCTTCTCTTTATCTAGATAGTCTTTATTGTCATTGCACTGTGGAAGTACAACAATCTACTTGAGTCCACATGGCACTGTCTTGTGTATTTTATTCACATGTACATAAATGTATTTCTAATTCCATGTAAATTAAATAAATAAGTAATCTGTGCATGTATATATGTATGTATTTAATTAGTTATTTATTTATCCTCAGTCTTCCTCTTCTGCCACCATTTTCTCAATGGCGGCCCAGTCTATTTTGCTGAGGCTGCTGCCTGCACTCTCAGAAAGAATGTCCAGCCAGTCCATCTCTGAAACACCACCTATGGCAACATCGTCCTGCTCACCCAGAAGCCCTGCCAAAACCTGAGGAATGAGCAACACAGTGGTGAAACACCAGGATTTCCATAAAAAAAAATTTACAAAAGAAAAGTCAGTAACAAATATATTAAATGCTGTTGAACAAGCACACTTAAGTTTAAATTCTTAAGACAGCTAAGAATTTGGTCCTTACTATATCTGACTCCTGCCTGATAGATACCGAACGGTCCACCACTTCTGTCTCTCTGACTCTGCTGTGCTCCCTTAGGATCCCTTTTTCCACAGCAGCTCCTCCGGAAAACCTGTTTAACTCCTTCTTTCTCCGGTATCCAACATGCAGTTCCTCGCTCTGGTCGGCTGTGGGAAGTTTAGCTTGTCTCTTGGTGTTGGTGAGCATGCCACGTCTAGTCACCTGAGACATACGGTCCCCTGGTAAACAGGTCACTGGAACCACAAATCCCACAAATAAATTTCATCAAGGAATGACGCAGATTGCATTTATGTAGATCAACTACAGTAACTAATTTAGTTTAATATGATTTAAATACCTGGTCGATGAAGTCCTAGTCTCCTGTGGAAATCCTCTGACAGTCCCTCTACAGACTGTGGCCGAAGTCGGGGTGATTCAAGATTTCTTCTCTCATTCACAGATAAACTCTGAACCCTGTGAGAAAAAAGACAATTCCTCAATCACCATACAAGATTATCATCTTCTCTTTTACATAGTTTGATTCACTTTTTCATTTTGCAAAGGTTTTAGGGAACTTATAAATATTCACATATTCAAGGATCCAGCAAACATTTGATTGGTTTAGAATTTTTCTTGCATGGCAACTCTATGTACACAAGCATGAAGTGATTTATTAGTGACAATGTTAAGCAGTAGAAGGGGACAAGTTTTTAATTATTTGTACTGACTGTGCATAATGTTCTTATGTTTCTTTGGTTTTTGCAATTTTCTTAATTTTACTTGTTTACTATGCAGTTTTTAAATGTTTAAAACTCTTTATCTAAAAATGTGGGGTTTTATTGTTTTTTTCTTTTGTCATATTACGTTATCCTCATCATGGCTGGGTAAAGACTGCTGATCTCAGCATGACAGAGTCAATATGGTATTTGAAAAAGGAAGAGATGAGACACTGGGACCTTACTATACTATACACTGGGCCTTAATCCCAACAGGAAGTGTAACAAGTTTCCCGCCTCACCTGCAAAGTACCTGTGCAGCTCATTGCTAGATTGACACAGCAACCTCTTCTAGGATTTAGGTATGTTTTACCGTTTCTGTTTCTTTACATGAAGTCAACTGCCATATTTAAGCAACTGAAGGCATTAATGGACTTATTTTTTATTACAAATGTTTTAGACTCAACATGTGAAGACAAAAGTGGTACACAATGATAAATAATTCACTCTTCGTTAAAATATTAACCCAGAATATATTACAAATTAATGAGAAACCATCCTGCTTAAATTACTGTAGCAGATACCTTTGAACACTGCCAGGGGGCGGAGCGGAGGTCGACCGTGTGGTTGAGAGCACGGGAGGAGAGGTGGCGAGGTCGCTGGCTAAAGAACAAGCCTCGAGTGTCCTTCGGTTGTATTGCTCTAGAAGCTTAAACCTTTGAAGTCAAATGGAAACAACACCATTACACCTGTTTGTACTATTCTGAGTATTGTGTACTGTAAATATTGCAGATACTTACTTTTCTTTTTCAACCTTTTCCTCTCTGGTTCTCAAAGTGTTTGAATGATTTCTGTTTTTTGATTGCTGCAGAAACCACAATAAGCATGTCATCTTGAAACATACTGTATAGAGAGCTTTGTAAATGGGGGAACATCGGCATTAGTATTAGAGAAAATGGAAGAAAACACTGTATTCTCACCGCTGTCAGAGAGGCAGGAAAGGGCTTGCGCTCCCTTTCTCTGAGACTCTGTCTGTGTTTTTGATAAGCGGCCAGCTGCTCCCGTTGTTTCCTTCTCATCCATATCCTCAGCTCTCTCCTCTCATCCTCAGGAAGAACGCGCTTCTGTGATGTCCAGCTATTCTGCAGCTGATCCTGTCTGCTATGAGCCATATGAGTTATCATCTCAAAGACATGCAGATCTTAAACCGCACAAACTTTTAGTGAACACTATACCTGATAAAGTGGGGAGTCTGTGAGGCCGACAAATTCCAGTCACTGGGAGATAAATATCCTTCCTTTACCAACTCGTCTAAGATTTCTGCTGTATCGGATAGCCCAGTCTGACCCAGATCCTCAGCTGCCCATCTGCAGATTGACAATTA
The DNA here is from genome assembly GCA_036024015.1 of Craterocephalus amniculus. Taxonomy (NCBI): domain Eukaryota; kingdom Metazoa; phylum Chordata; class Actinopteri; order Atheriniformes; family Atherinidae; genus Craterocephalus; species Craterocephalus amniculus. The sequence goes on along the minus strand of JAVQJG010056975.1, from coordinate 15,691 downwards.
GAGAAGAGAATACTGTTAATTGAAAGAGGGTGTCAAAGTAAGTATATTTGTGTCAAAATATTTTTAACTTACTCATCACATATTTTGTAAGCTTCGGTGAAGGGATCTTTGATTTCTGTAGGCAGGTAAAATAATTCCTTATTAATGACTGAAAGTAACACAAAATTTCACAAAAATTCATGCTCCAATTAGGAGATAGACCATAAGCAGCAGTCAATCTGATATCAGCAGATACTGGAAATATTCCAACCCACTTGATGTTAGTGGAACACAAACATAAATTTTTACCAGGTGAGCTGTGAGTGTAAGAAGCATCTGCTTTGTTCCTAGTGGGGGGTGTAGAATAAGGAGAAGATAGCTTTGTGCCAGGATCACTGAGGTCATCATGAAGCAGATGCTCTTCTTCTTGATGTCTGTCATCCTCCTCATAGGTCTTCAGCTCAGTTAAAAGGCCTGGGTCAGATCTCGGTGTCCATGCTGTTAGAGAAAACACACAGAAATGAATTTAACAGAATCCCACTTTTGTGTTTAGACCTCTCTATGTTTTGCATTTGGCTTCCAACGTTTTAGGTCATACCGTTCAGTGGGACAGAAAGTCGGACAGTTTTCTTAACTGTGGAGGTAGTCTTTACATCAGATGTCATGTCTGAGGAGAACTTCCCAACTGTGTTCGCTGGCTACACAGAGACATGGAGGAATAAACTGTAATATCACATGAGCATATGAATGGCATGATGACAAAATGATATTAGGTACCATTCCAGAGAAATCTAGCTCCAGGTTATCAGCAATTTTCTGTAGAGCAGTTAGCTGGCCGTCCAGCTCTGACAAGCGAGAAGAAAAACTGACAGGAGGTGAGAAGGAGGCTCCGTCAGGTTGACCACTCTGGGTCTTTATGGCTCGGCAGATCTCAGAGTCAGATTGCTCTGACATCGTCTTTGTTTGTGGTGTTATTTTTTCTGAAAACCCACTTGGCTTGTGGTTGCTCACTAAAGAAAGCTCCTTAGGGATGTCTAGGATATAAAAAATAATTAGACATCAGAGCTTTGCTGCAGAGATTGCTGCATTCAATGTAAAGGCGTTTCTGTAAAGCCACAGTTAAAATGCATAAAAACCTTGTGCATCTGGCTGAAGATGTGGCAGCAGATCTTCATGCTGAATTTCCTCTTCTAGGTCTAAGACACTTATAAACTGGCGACCACCCGGACCCTGCTGATTTAAGACAATGAAACATACAACAAAAGTAGGTCAGAATACAAAAAAGGTGCAAAATACATTTATAAAGACGTTAACATGAATGTAACAATCAGAAACAAAAACACAACTTTGAGGTTTGTTGAGGCATTTGACACAGATGTCATAGCAGACAATGATGCAGAAATTAAAATTAATCCATTGCAGTGAACAAAGTTTCTTTCAACATAGACACAGAGCTGCTAAAAGTTATATGAGTGTGATGCTGAATTTGGACTTTTACCAGAATCTTGGCCGTCTCACTTGTGGTTTCCTCTGAGTCTCGAACAAGGTCTTCAACACATATCTGACCGTTTCCAGAACTTTGTGCTGGAATGTGAAAATACACAAGTTTGTTTTGTCTGGTTGTTTGTTTTTAAACATTTTCAAATTTACTTATAAAACAACAGAAAGTAGAGCAATATTCTCTTAGATGGGCTCACATTTATGTTCGCTGGTCGTCACAGACGCCTGAGCAGAGATAGCTTTATCTTCCATCATGGGAGGACAAGCTGAAAGAAAAGTAACCTGAATTGTCTGGTATATGAAATGTGTTATGAAAATAAACTTGCCTTGTATTAAATCATACTAGCACTTAAAATAACCTTTATTCACAAGGAAATTCACATGAGTTATGCCAGTAATTTCTGAAACGTCTGACTTAACACTAAGTTAACATGCTAACATTTAAAAACGTGTTATCAGAGTCATCCCGATGGCGACTCACCTGGATCTGTGTTGGTAAAAGCATCCTGGCATTCTGGAGATTGTTTACTTGTGGAAGCAAAGGCGTGCAGCTCAGCTGAAGTTGAGAAGGCCTTGCCCAACAATCTCTGCCCAGTTAGCAGAGAGTCAGAGGATCCTGGAGCTTAAAGAAGAGCAGAGCAACAAATCTTTCATGATGATACTTCTATAATTAACTTTAATAGTTATTTAAGGATCAAAAAATGTGCTTTACATTTAAAATCAAATATGTGGCGATTAGTAATAGTTGTATTTCCTAAAGGCCTTTATTCTCCTTTTACAAAGACAGGGGTGTTCTGTGCATTTTTAAATGACAAAATAGATACATACATATTTTATTATGTACCAAATTTGAAATTGTTGTGTTGTGTATCACCTGTTATGTCCTGCCTTGGCGTGATCTCTTCAGCAACTGGAAGCTCTTCACTTACAGCCACATCTGCCGCCTAAATATTCATCAAAGCAAACATATGAAGGTGCTTTAGCTACTTAATATTTGCATTAACCGGGCAGCTGTTGATACAACTGAAGCGGTCTACCTCTTGAGTCGGGATGATGGACTCATTTGGCCTGAAAGTGACCTCTGTTTTTCTTCCTTTTGCCTTTTCCTCTCTCCTCTTCAGCCTTTAAAGTACAAAATGTGACAGCATTCAATACAATAATCAGTGGCTGGAAAAGAAAATCACAAACATGAAAAAGGAATTAGTGATTACCTCTTGCTGGGGGTACAGCTGGAGGAGGTGATAGGCTCTTGAGTGCTTCCAGTAGGTTGGTTTGCTCTGAGCAGCGGCAGCCGAGACTCTTCAGCATCCCATCGCCTGACTGCTGCTGTTGTTAACTCCGCCACAGAGAAAAGACGAGTCACTTGTGTTGAAGGAACTGGCTGAGGCAACATCTGTGATAGGGAAAGATATTTCAATCGCAAAACAAATAGATTTAATTACACTAAATATGAAAATGTCAAACAATGGTTGGACTTCTTACTATTTTGGGTCCAGATTCAAGATGTAGAAGCTTGATCATTGGTGCGTCTGTCGTTGGAGCTGCAATGAAAGCAGGCCTGGAGCAAGAAGGCTGAGGTAGTTTGGGGAAAGTGATGCTGGTCTGTGGAACCTGCTGCAATTGCAACAAACGAAGGCCTTGCATTGGTGCATGTGAGTGAGCTGGAAAAGCAGGAGGCAGAGAAAACCCATGACTGCTGGACCCTCCTGATGCCCAAATCTGGGACGGAGAACTCCTGGGAGTTAAATCATGTGGAGGATTAAAGCAGAGATGCTTTCTTGGAACTGAAAACCCATCACTTTTTCGCTCTCTTTTCATCTTCACAGCGGTCTGATCATCATGTTTAGTTTCAGGGTTTATGGCGTGCAGAGTCTGTGCCTGTGGACAGTGTGGGGTACTGTCCCGGGACATCAGCGGGTGATGAAGCTTCAGTAATTTTAGGCCAGGTACCTGGGAAGCAGAATCATTCTGTGCATTTCCATTGGAAGCCGGTAACACAGGAGAGTTTAGACCACTGTTAGTGGTTTCAGTGGTGGCCAAGAGTCCCTGAGAAGCTGGAATAAAGCTCCTGCTCTCCCTCTGCTGGATATCCGGAGAATCTGCTTTGACAGAGAGCGGCTGCATTTCCTGTAGAAAATAAAACTCAAAAGTAATTTCTGTTTACAGTGAAAGTTTACAAACAGTCACAGTTAAACATAACTTATAATTATTACCTGATAATTGACAACTGTAGCATTAGAAGGCAGACTTTGATTGGCATGTTGCTGGTCAGCTGCTGCAGAGGTCTTAGGTGAGCTTTGCACAGCAGGCTTGTCTCCAAACCTACATGCAGTGGCTTCACTGAGCCGAGGGTCAACAGACCCTGAATGTGGTGCACATGCCTGCATTTGAGGTTCTGCAGGGAAGGTACTGTGAATACGTAAGACATGTGGTTCAGGGATGTGGTTGGCAGTAGGAGATGAAGGCACATTAAGGTGTGAGGCGTTCAAATTAGACAGGGCCACGGAAGAGTTCTGATTGGCTAGTTGCAGGTTGGCAAATGTTGCTCCTAAAACCTCACTCAGACTCATGTAGTTGATATGCTGGAAAGAAGAAAAAAATCTGTTAATGTTTAATCTCTTAGTCTAATCATGTCTTTTTAATCAGTAGGTTCTTACCTGAACAAGTCTGAATAAATCTTCACCTAATCGCTGTCTCATTGGTGAAGTGGTCGGTGGCTGATTTGAGCTTGTAGACTCTACAGCGGGCACACCACCTGTAGCGTTTTGTGGCTGAAAGACCAGTGGATCAATAGTTGTTTCTGGGGGCTGTGCTTCATTTGAATCAGAAGGCTCTAAAGGAACGTCAGCTTTGGGCTGGACGGTGGGAGCAGCAGGAGGAGCTGGATGTTCACTGTGGCTTAAAAAACAAAACATAAAAATTCAGCCACTAGCTTCTAAGTTTCAGTTTATAGTTTATAAGTAAGCGCTTTGTTTTCAATCATTTTCAGAATTGCTGACGCTGAACAACACGTTTACTAGCATAAAGCAAATTCAATCAATGTTTCATAACATTTAAGAAAAAGGCTATTTCAACCTCAGTGACACAACAATGTTTATTAAAGAAAAAACTATTTCCATCTCATGTGTAAGTTAACAACTTCAAATTCCAAACTTACATGGAGGAGGAACTTGACATAGATTCAGCTTTTTCTGTGAAGTTAAGGTCTGCAAGCTTTAAACTCTACAAAGGAAGAAAAAAACACATTTGTTTCTATATCTGTAAGAAGAACCTGAATTAAAACAAGAAGAGTGGGAATATGAGTTGGCTCTTTTTAACCGTTTCAGGTGAGCAGACGTCTCCACAAACGTTCCCACTCGAAGTAGAAGATGACAATCCCAAACCCTCACTGTCACTTGCTCTGCCTTTAAATAATAAAAACACAGACTAATAAATCCTTGTTGCAAAAATTTACATACCAGTGATGATCCATAATCCAGCTTAACTTGCCTTCTTTTTCAGGTGTAATATCTAAGTCATGGAGAAGCAGCTGCTGTGAACTGGCTGGTCTCTGTTGTGAATCAATGGTTAGCTGAACTTGGTCTGCCGGGAGAGGTGTCCTCTGAAATGTCAGCTCTTCTTCTTCATCTGTACGGGAATCACTGTAAGGAGACACATAGGAAACAGTTTGCTGAGATGCTAATTTGCGTTGGTCAACCAAAGATTAAAATTTTTTAATTAAAAAAAGTCGCAGATAATCACATGAGGCACTCACAAGGAAAGCTCTCCTTGCTGCAGGTGGTCGGCACCTGTGACAGGCGTGGTGGCTGATCCAGGGTAGCCTGTATCCACACTACTCTCCCTCTCTAACCTTCTCTCCACATCGGGCTGCAGCACAGGGGTGACAGTCCATTGCATTTCTGGAACTTGAACGTGGGAACCGTAGCCCTTACCCCCAGGTAGAGAGGTGTACTTCCACTGCAGCAAACTCAGGGAGGTAAGGATAGCAGGTGCTGAAGCTTTAACACGAATCACTACTCCTTCATCAGCTGCCACTTTTCCATTGTTTTTCCTTTTACCGTGATGTCCAAAGAGCACCCTTCTATCAGCCCAGCGTACCATCCACTCCAGCAGTCTGCCCAGCTCTGGAAACTGAGCCTCTAATTTAGGATCAAGGCCCTGCTGCAGCTCCGTCACTGCTTCCACAGACACAGAGGAGCTAGATATGATACTTTCGGAGGGCCCTGTGGTAAACGTACTCTGAATCGGGATGATTTCTGGACCAACATCATCTTCCTTTACTCTCTCTAAAGGCATACTGCTTTGCTGCCGGAGGCCAAACAAACCTTTTTGTCTCCTGTTTTTTTGTGCAGACTGAGAGCAGCCAGGAAGGCTAACTCTGGATATGGGAGTTTCACCCCAGACGGAAGATGTTTGCGGCTCGTGTGCTTTGTTTTCTTTCACAGGCTTGTAGCAACAGCCTGCTCTGAACACCGGTAGGCCACTGGCTGCTGAGCGTTTTCTCACCGTACGGTGCCCGTCTCTTTGACGGCGATGGATGGTGGTGAGAACATCAAAGGTTAGAGAATGTAGCTCTTTCTTCCTCAGCTCATCGCAGAAGCCCTTCAGCAAAGGTAATTCACTGGCAGACTCATCTCCATCAGATCTATTCTTATCCAACACATAACTGAGGAAGAGCTCCAGGAAATTCAGATATTCCTCATCTTCCAGCTCAAACTCCCAGCTGCCAACCACTGGTATGGAAAGTTGTTCCTCTTTTGCTTTGCCTGTGTCACCCTCTTCCTCAATGGCCCTTTCAGTCTTCTTAGCATCTTTCCTTTCATTTTTTACTCTTTTGCCCCTGAAATGAACAGAATAGACAGACCACAGAATAAGGCAGATCACACACATATTTGAGTTTTCAGAAAAATGGCTGTTTCTTTACTTAATTACTTTTCCTCGCAGTTACCTTGGCATGAATCTGCAACGCTGTTCAGGAAAGACAGCCTCTGATGTATTCTCTGCAGGGTCGACATCGCTGCACTCTGGCTGCAGCCCGCAGTCAGTCAAGGTGCTGGTGCTCAGACTTGTACCCAGTGAAAGCTGCCTTAGCATGGTCATCTCCTGCTTACTCCCCCTGTCCTCCTCTTCCTCTTCTTTCTCCCACAGCTGCAGCACAGGAGGAGCCAAGTGCCTACGCAGACGCGCCAGATGTTTTCTTCTTTGTCTGAATTTATCTTGAATCACAATCATCATCGACTCGTTCGCCTCTTCTTTCTCACCGTCTAGAGAAAAAGGGGGATAGTGCAGGGATAATTTTCACACGGTTGAAATAACACAAGAACACAAATCATACAGCTCAGGGTTATTCAGTTCTAATTTATCTACTTTTTTGAGATTGCTTTTTTTAAAATAAAGATTGGTTAGAATTGACCATCAAGTGAACGATCCGGTCAGTTTGGCAAATTTCATCTGAATCTTTGCATGGTGAACAAAATGTTTCAGGAGTCACTGCTTATAAAGCATGAAAAAAATATATATATATATTTTTAATTTCTTTTCTAGTTTAGAAAATCTGTCGGCATCTGTACAGTTTCAATGCCAGAAAAATTTTAAATAAGCAAATTTCTTTTCAAAATGGCCTTTATCCAAAACCTTACAAATAAGGAACAACGGAAAGGTAGAGTCCAGTATTTTTAATGTATAAAAACATTTTCATTACTTTTAGCTGCATATGAATTATCAAAGATTCTAACTAATTTCCCCATCAGCCTCTTCCAGCTGAACATCATCGTAGCAACTTAGTAATAAACTTTATACCGAGGACATTGCATTGCTTCAGCCTCTGCAGGAGTGAGTTATACTTTTCTCTTAAAGCCACTCTGACAGACACTTCCTCCTCTGGGAAAGCACGTACCAGCGTGTCAGCCACCTACATAGAAAAGCCAAAAACGGATTACAAATTAAATCAAGATCAGGGTTTTTGTCTCACAAAATAAATTGTGCAATCAGGCAAAGAAATGTTACCATAGACACAGCTGGTAGTTCAGAGATGAGGCTAAGCAGCAGGTCCTGAAGAATTTCCTCAGCGTTGAGGAAATGAGAGAAGGGCAGAAGACGACAGGCCCAGCGGAGAGCATCAGTGCAGGCTGAGTTGATATCTGAATCATCAGAGGACTAAGGCACACAAAACACACATGAGCACTTACATCAGTGATAAGGGTAATAATAAACATGTGCCATACTCAGAAACATACCTGTTCATCTCTATTTTGCTGCCGGGCTGCCTGATACCTCCTGCAGTGAATGGAGAGCTGATCCCTGACATGAAGCATCCAGCATAAAGCACACAGCTCCCTAAAACAGACTTATGAAAGAAACAATCTAATAAGGATAAAATATACATTTGATTTTGTTATTTACATATTACTAAAACTGGCGTACTACCGATAGTATAAATCGTGTCTGAATCGAGGTGACCGTCTTTATTAAGTCCCAGCCTGAAATATCCACCACGGGTGATAAACTTCATCAGTCCTTCTGAGAAAGCCTTTTCTTCCTGAGCAGCTGAGGGGTAGGAATACTTCTTCTTGATCTGAAATCAACATCGGATATTTCCACTGAGGGGACTTGATATCAAAGAAGAATCGCAAAAGTCCGTCTGACTTGTAGTAATATTTGAGTAATTTTCTACAAAACATGAATAACTACAGTTCATCTTTATTTTTACACATATTCCTGTTTTGCATAATGAAACAATGAAGTTGTAGTTAAACAATGTAAACAAATCAATACTCTGTTGTTTCAAGTAAAAATGTCACATTAAGTGAACCAACTCTTTTACTCATTGACATAAAAGGATCTAAGGAACCTTTTGGTTCTCATTAAATCATTAAAAAACTTCTTAGCCTCACAAAGACGCACCTTATAAAGTATGTGTCTGGCATGGCGCAGATGACTGATGTACCACTGGGCAGCAGGATGACAACAATGAGCAGATCTCAGGAGTAAAAGTAATCTTTGGAGAACCCCAGAAACTCTGTGCCGGGATGCAACTTCAGCAAGGTGCCCCATTGTCCCTATTTGGTCCTGAACAAAAGAAACATTCAATATTTCACCTTTTTAAAGCGCATGTAAATGGACTGGATGCACCTAGTACAATTCTTATAATTCTACCTGTGTGTTGGGAGAAGGCTGAGGGCAATACAGAGGCGGAGAAGGAAGATACAGTCCAGCGGGCACCAGTGTAGGCAAAAAAGAGCACATGTTTTTGGCTGTGTCCAGCAGTGTGGACAAGGGGAATGACATGACATTCACACCTGCCATGACTGAAGCTTTCAAAATTTCTTGTATGGACGCCTGTAACAGCTCCCAGTCTTCTCCTTCCAAAGGATCTGAAAAGAAGAAACGAGACAAAAGATTGAATGAAAGACTACAAATCCTATAAGGATTATAAATTTAAAGTAATGAAGTCACACTAACCGGTGAAGCTCTTGTTGCAATCCTTATCTGTGTTTTCTTGTGAGTCAACCTTATTTACAAGGAGACACTCCAGCTCAGTCTGAAAGATGCTCTCTGGTTTTAAACATGTTGGGAGGTGGAGTTCCCTCCTTCTGAGCCTGTCATAAAAGATACGATATACATAAAAAAAATCTTCATCTATTTTACTTAAGTGCTGGAAATGGAACCAAACAGCGTAGTCATTTATTTATTTGCAAACTGACCAAGTGAAGTCCAAATGCTCAGTACAGTAACTGGTATATGCCAGGCTCAGAGATACTGCTGTCTTCCAGTCTCCCAAATGATAAGCCAACCACACAGCCTCAGGAAGCAGCCCCCCCAGCAGGAGCAGGTCTTGGGCATAGTCCCCCGTCCACAGCTCTGATAGATGTTGCTGTCGAACAGCTCGAGCCACTTCCTCCTGGCACAACGGCACCAAACGCCCAACACTGGGGGCTGAGAAATGGTACACATTAAAGCATTTGCAACAGGAAACAGCAAATCATCTTTTTAGCAGGTAGGTAACATTTCTTCACATACCATGAGGCATATGTAGAGGAGGGAGGACGGCCACATTGTGAGCAGGCAGAATGCAGAGCGGCTGGTTTGTGAAGTAAGATGCCATGAATCTCCCAAGGGTCTGAACCACTGCACAGGTAGCTTCACTGTGAAGGTCTGCTGGCAGCCATTGGCAGGGAAGACACTCTGCTGAAAGGCCTAAAAGCAGTAAATCAGACGTCATCTGTAATCTCTGTGTACAACCATAGAGCTGGACTTATGGTGCGCCAAGCTGCATGTCAAATACTTGGACAGCGCTCACAACTTTAACAGATGTCTGGCAGGGAAGTGGAAAAAAACAATATATTATTTGTCTGTTGTTTCTCAACTGTTTTTGACATTTTTCATGTCTTTAGCTCAATGCAACATGTAGATTTTTTCTGTAGAGAAAATGTCTCTTCCTTCTATGTCTTTATGATAGTTGACTTTTCACTGTAAAAGACATGTTTGATTTTGAACAATCAGACTGCAAGTTCATAATGCAGCCCTTAGACAGAAAAAAAATCATCTGCAGTAATACTTTATGGCTCTAAAGCTTGGTGAGTTGCATCCTCTTATAATATTTTAGTCATTCATACCGCCATAGTTGAGACCTTTTGCTATGAGCGTGGTGTGCTGTAGTTTTTAAAATATGTGAACTGACATATGTGATGAGGAACACAGTCATGTACATTTTTTGTGCATTAACTTTGTGACACGATTTAGTACTGGAAGCAAAATCCTTTCTAGTGTGTGGGTGGATTAGTTTTTGCAGACTGATTAGTCCCAAAAAGATTAGCACCTCTGCCATTTCCATCGCTTATAATTCTAACAGTAATTAAAGCGCAGAGAGTAGATTAACCACATCATCAACAAAGTATATCCACAAATCTGATTAAAAAGCATCTAGATTATCTGTCATATATGTAATGACTGCACATGTGCCTCCTTTGTCCTAAATTGTATGACTTTCCATCTTTGCCAGAAAAAGTTTAATTTAGTTAAATTTTTAGGCTCAGTGGTATATCGGAATAATCCACCATAGCTGACCTGTAGTGCAAGTTACACTGCCCTTGTAGTGTCCAGCCCTGAGCAGTATCAGCTGTGCCATGTGGTCCCCCAACTCCTGGGCTTCTCTCAGACGATACTGTGATAACAGACTGTATAGGAGTGACAGGCAAAGTCGCGTCTCCTGGAAGATGCTTCGATCGGAACCTTAAATAAAGACGGATGATAATTATTACTGGCTGTATGAGACCATGTAGAACAGTAGCATAAAATAAAAATTAAAGAAATCACTCTTACTTTTTTTAGCCTCTTGACAGATTTGTAATCGCCATGCGTCAGCACTTTTGGGGTACAAGCCAGACAGGAAAAGATGTTCACCTGGTCGACAAGTTACATTTTAAGGTCAACAGCAAGTTAGTAAAATTTAGATATAGCAAAAAGTCTTCCATTCAAATTGAGTAAAATTACCTTTAATCTTCAGTTTGGTTTGTTTATAATAAATTTTCTGACTTTTCTTGATCCATCACATTTTACATACTTGACACTATAATCAAAATACGATTTGGTTATTTATCATCCTACCTGGGTAACTCAACAGTGCTGGGCCCTCTTCTATTCTTTCTCCTGTAGCCTGCAGAGCTGTTTGGATCTGAGACATGATGACAGACAGCCGCTGCTCTTCATCTTCCCAGCCATCGCAGCCCTTAAATCTTTTCAGTTCTTCTGCATACTGCTGGGTAATGTTGTACACCAGCTGCCATACTCTAAACAATCTGGCAAAAGAAAAAAAAATAGACAGTCATCACTCCATCTTAGCTTTGAGGCAACCTTGTATTTGAATAATAAAGTAGGCATGTTTGCTCATAATTGTTGATGAAGACAAAGTCAAAACAGACCTGCTGGAAGGTCGATGGGGAAGACGCTTAGCCTGATGTGCTAAACTGGATTTGTCCTTCCCGTTATCCTGCAGCAGAGGCACATGGTATACATCAGAGGCCCAGATGTGTGATGGCTGAGAAGGAGATTCCTCCTCTGAAGACCAGATAGTTTTCTGCTTCAAGCTGTAAGTGTCATCAAGAGACTCAGAGACGAGCTGCAAGATATCCAGGATTCTGGACAGACTCTGAGATGATATGTGGCAGTGACCAGCCTGGGAGGGGTCAGGGTGAGGAGTCAGCAGAAGGCGTACTATCATTCTGATGAACTCCACCACCAGCCCCAAGCAGCGTAGCCCATCTGAAGGAGTGCTATCCCATGGAAGGAAAGACAGAAGGGTTTTGATGAGATGCAGAAAGCGAGTGGATGAGGAGGTATTCTTTTCTCCTCCATGGACCACAGAGCAGGACATCAAATGGAGTAAAGCAGCAAATCGAGCCACACAGCAAAGAGTATGTTTCAGCAGATGAACTCTGTGTTCCACAGCATTTCCTAGAGACAAACAAAAAGCCCAGGCTGTTAACAACCCGCTCTGGATCTTCCTTAATTCCCGGTGAAGAGGAACCTTCTTCTCTGTTTCAAGAAAGTCTTTATCATAATCTGGGCCAGCAACAACGGCAGTATCAATGTGGGTGTCCAGGGCATGAAGAGTGTCAAACATTGAGGCAAACTCCAAACGGCCTCCATCTTCCATGTGAGCTCCTGCAGGAACTCCATCCAAGTCAGAGTCATCTTCAAAGAGAGCCTAGGGAACCAAACAAATAAAAAAAGTCATTTAAACTGCCACCGTATCTGGATCAAGCTACAGTAGTATGGAATAAGGAAAATAAAAACTCCGTTTTTTGTGAAATATCACTTAAACGACCTGTATGTTTTCAAGAAGCTCCTTGGTACCACCCAATGTCCACTGGTCTTGCAGGAAAACAGGCATTTTGGCTCCTTCTGTCCCCCCAGAAATCATGGATTCTGTGGTGTTGGGCCCACATGTAACAGCTGGGTTGAACTCTTCAAGGCTGCTGTCCAGATTCAAGCCGGATACATACTCCAGCCAAGCCTTTACACGACCCTGAAAAGCATAAGTGTGAATAGAGCACATAAACCGGATAGTTTGAAAATAGAAGCCCTGCTTCAAGGTCAAGAAGCCCCTCATTAATCACCTGTGTTTTTTCCAGTTTGCCGGTGACTTTCTCAAGATCTTTGGAGGTCTCTTTTAGAAGTGACTTCAATAACAAGGCAGGAGAAGGCCTGCCTAGCACCCGCATAACTGTGGCCATGTAGCCATCCGACACAATGAGATACAAGAGTCGTGGATGCCAGGTTACAGAATACCGCTGCCTCAGGATATCACACGCAGACACGCTTGAGCTGGACAGAGAGGCCTCCCCATTCCCTGTGGACGCTGGTGGCCTGTGGAGAAAAGAAAAGCAAAAAGGTATAAATAGCACATCAAAAAGCATCGTATTAAACAAAAACATCATTTTAAACAAGTACTGACAATTGAAAGAAAAAAAATCTTAGTTCAAAGTTTACCGATAAGTGACTAGCGGGTGCAGTGGGAGGAAGTGGGCAGGACCAAAGTCAACATTGCAACCAGAGCTTGTTAGAGTGAGAAGTCCTCCAAGACGAGCCAGTAGGAGAAGGGAGCCTCTCTTCAACACACACGCTAAGAAAAGGCCCCCAGGTGACCAGCTGACACTCCCCACCCAGTAGGATCTGAAAGAATATGTGGATATAAAATCTTTCCCCCAGAGATACCAAGATAATAATGTTTGGTTCCATCATGGTCCCTCCAGCATTAAGAAAGATGTTGACTATCCACAAATGTGATTAACTGCTGCACAAAACAAACAACACTGGTTTTACATTTAGATTCATATATACTGACCTTATATATTTAGATGGGATCTCTGCCCTTTTACTACCACATCCGCCAAGGCTGCTTGATATTGAAACAAAATTCTGCATGCTCACAAAGAGAACCTGCGTAGCCTGCATCCCAAAAGAAGAAACACTCTTTTTTCTGTTATGCTTTTCAATGGACCTGAAATAAACGGACTGAAATGTATAATAGGAATTAAGGGAGCAGCTGCTCACCTTAGGTTTTCTCTGGTTGAGGACAACGGCTAAAAACCGTCCATCTGGGGAGAAGGCAGGTACCAAGGCTCCTCTGGATTTCACTGGTTGGCAAGGTGGAGTGAGATGAGACATGGGGTATTTCTTGGTGGCCCAGTGTATGCTGTAACCGAGAGAACTACAAAGAAAAATGCACTTTTAATAACATAAAGAAGGTTTATATTGGCATATGAACGCGTTTGCTTACCCCATCTTCACACTGCATTCTTTCCACTGAATTTTAAGGACAGTGATGACAAGCTGCTTTCCAGATGTAAAAACAAAGGCTGATAAGCAACTATCTCCCATAACCTAAGAGAGATTGGAAGAAAATACACAATGTAAAAAACTGGCTGGACATAAAATCTGGTCTGTAAGATTTTTTTAAACATAAATATATTATTTATTTATTTAGGACCTCTGTCTTGATAAAGATGGTATGTTGGGATGCTTCTTTATCTTGTGATGAAGGCAAAATGGTCTCTTTAAGGGGCTGTATCCGTGCCCACTGTCCTTTGACTGGGCCATCTCGCAGACCTGTCAAATCCCTCGCATCAGCACACTGCCACAGAAACACTTCCCCAGTAATGGCTATCAGGAGCACACACATCCCATCCCCTGAAACCTGGAGAGACAGCCTTGTGGAATTCCCTGTGGAAACATAGAAACAAAAATGGTTAAAAATTTAATAATACACTGAAATGCACAAAATGTAAAATGTATTGGAAAAAAATGTTGAATATAAAGGGAAAAAAATCATCCCGAAAGCATCGATCCCTCTAGCAAAAGCCATCAAAGGTTGCACATTTTCCAAATGACAGGTATTCCTATGCATATACAGTATATGAATACTGATTAAAAGCTATTAGCACAAACTGACTCAATTCTTGCATTAATATAAAAATGGAGAAAGATTGACTGTCACCAGCCATGTGTGTCTTGCAGTATGCACCTTGAGCTGAGGTAATTATATGAACCACTTCAGGGACTGCTGCTGCAGTCTTCAATAAATCTTTGTCCCTGTTCCACAGAAACACTTCTCCTGACATCAGAAGTCCACAAAGCCACATTCCTAAATGAAAAGAAAACAACAGAAACGCATGTATGTTTGATCAGAAAACTCAGATTGCCTTTAGTTAACGCACTATACTCACCATTGTGGGATGATGCCATGGTCAACACACTGTTTAGCAAAGGGTGGAGCTTAGGTGTCCTCTTCTTAGTGCGACCAGACACCATGTTGATCTCACTTATCCGTTTGTCATCTAACAGAAACACAGACTCCTTCTCCTAAAGATACAATTTTCCAGTCATTTTCTTCTGATGGTTGTAGTTTATTTTTACCATCACTGTTTAAAACAATCAATCCACAATTTCCTCCCCTTACCTGCCCAAGCCAGCAAAATCGCGGCCATGGTTTCTTCCGTTTGATGCTTGATGACAAAACAACCTCCAAATTCAGCTCCATGTTTACAAGAGAGCATCAGTTCTCCTTCGCGACAATGCATATAAGATTGTTTGTCGAGACTGCAATTTACCAAAGAATAATATCAGATCGGGTAAAATAAATAGACCATTTTAATACAACGTAAACAAACATTACTTGCTAAGTCATAACTCACAACCAGACATATATGCATTTTTTATATATGATATAAAACCTTTATTTATTTATCCAACGAGATAATATTAATAGTGGGATAAATGTCCAAGATTTTAGCTAAAAGCAGCCTTAAATTAAGCAAACTAAAAAAACACATTAGCAGATTTTACTAAACCGTTACCGTAGCATTAGCTTCCTGGCTAAATTCGTCAAAAGACTGCAGATTGGTGCGAAAAAGACATCTTAACCCGATCATTTTCAACACAACGTTTTTTCCCTATGCCTATGCTTATATCACATATGAACAACAATGTAATAACACCAAAGTTTGTAATGCATTACCACAGATAATCGTGAAATAGTTCGAAACTCCCTCCGCTTTGGTAGCCAGAATTGTTTCCCATGATACTCTGGGAGGAATGGTGCGTTCCAGTTGTCCTCGGAACTCGTTTTTCCGAGCTAATTTGGCCGGAAGTGACGATCTGAACTCGTTTTTCCGAGCTGCGAGCTCGTAATTTGCAGAGGACCCCGAGATCC
>JAVQJG010056972.1:0-23143 GCA_036024015.1 Craterocephalus amniculus | reverse complement strand
TCCATCCATCCATCCATCCATCCATCATCCATCCATCCATCATCCATCCATCCATCATCCATCATCCATCCATCCATCCATCCATCATCCATCATCCTTCCATCCATCATCCATCCATCCATCATCCATCATCCTTCCATCCATCATCCATCCATCCATCATCCATCCATCCATCCATCCATCCATCCATCCATCCATCCATCCATCCATCCATCAATCAGTCATTCATCCATCCATTCATCCATCTATCCATCCATCCATCCATCCATCCATACATCCATCCATCCATCCATCCATCCATCCATCCATCCATCCATCCAGTGGTCAGTGTCATGGTGGGGGGGGGCATGTGGTTCTGCTGTCAGCTCCACCGTGTTGGTGAAAATTCTTCAGATATGGTCTGAAGAACGTGACAAGGAGCCTCCAAACTTCCCACAGCTCAGCCTGCTGAAACGTCCGATAAGCTGGAAAAACAACGAGGCCCTACCTTTGAGCTTCCAGGAGTGAAAGGACCTTCTGGTAATGTGTGACCACACGACACTCTGACCTGCATGCTTTTTATGTTTTATACCATGAATAAAAACCTAAACTTTGCCGAACAAGCTTAAACAATTCGGTCTGTTCCACGTATGTATACCCTCTTTAGTTGTTTATCCTCTGTACATACTGATCCGTTCCCTGCTGTCGGTGTGGAACGGGAGATTCTCATCATGGTGGAACGGGAGATTCTCATCATGGTGGAACGGGAGATTCTCATCATGATGGTGGAACGGGAGATTCTCATCATGGTGGTGGAACGGGAGATTCTCATCATGATGGAACGGGAGATTCTCATCATGGTGGAACAGGAGATTCTCATCATAGTGGAACCCCCAATAGCCGTTGCGGAGTCTCTTAGCCAGGCTAATCCTCGTAGCGATCCCTCAACAGTCCCCGAGCAGCCGGGGAACCAGGCCGGTTGGGTGACGGTGACGAGGAAGACTAGTCCCAAGCTAAAGTCCACGGGTCACCACCAACCCGTTCACGTTTCCAATAGAATTTCCCCGTTCAGCGACACACCCGCTGAGGAGAAAACTCTGGTTATAGGCAGCTCCATAGTCAGAAACGTGGCTTTAGAGACACCAGGGACCATAGTCACATGCATCCCGGGGGCCAGAGCGGGCGACATTGAATCCTATTTGAAACTGCTGGCTAAGGATAAACGTAAACACAGTAAGATTGTAAATCATGTTGGCAGTAATGACACCCGGTTACGCCAATCGGAGGTCACTAAAGTTAATGTTGCTTCGGTGTGTGAGTTTGCTAAGACCATGTCGGACTCGTAGTTTTCTCTGGTCCCCTGCTCCTAAACCTAATTAGCCGCATGTTGTCATTTAACTGCTGGTTACAGAGGCGGACCTGTCTAGTTTTGCGCCCTGGGCGAACCCCCCTTCCTTGGCGCCCAAAACCCCAAACATGCGCACACGCACCCCGTCTTTATAAACAGCCACCACAGGGCGGAGTTACGGCGCAGCGCCAGCACTCAACATGGTAGAGACTCACGCCGGTAGAAGTGGGAAGCGTCCGACCGAAGACGACAAGGAGCCAATATTAACTCCAAGAAACAACATTATTTTTCAAGGAAAGGGACAAAACTGGGATTAATATCGGTGTGGCATTCTCAAGGTGGAGAGAGCAGCGAGACCGAAAAGGACTCCAGTTTGACTCTGAGCTGCTCTTCTTCTGGTATGTGATCACGGATCATACTCCACCTCGTCCACGTCTCTGTTTTCCTCTTCCACAGACGGTAGCCCCTCGCTGCTACCTGCAGCTGCAGACAGGCTGCTGCTGCTCTAAAGAAGTTGCATCAAAATAAAAATGGCTTGACACAGGCTTTGTTTTGGTTTGAGAGACAGCTCCACAGTACGCCACCTAATGGCAAAAAATTTCGCTTTTAGCTCCTTTAAGCTAATGCAGATATAAACTGTTAAAGCCCAGAATGTCTTTGATACCATAGTCCTTTTGGAACTATAGTCTTTGGAGGAGAAGTGAAGAACTGGGAAGAAAGGTGGAAATGGGTCCTTTGTCCAGTAATCTTGGGTCTCAGTGATGTTAAGATGAGTGCTTTAAGAGGAAGGGGGCTGGTCACTTCTTCTGCTGGAGAGATTAGCTAATGGCTAATCCAAGCCGTTCAGTGGAGGGTATCCTTCCTTTGCCAAGAAGATCCCAGCTAATTCTGCTGCAGAACAGAGAGAGATCAGCTCTTCTGGGCTGATCTGTAAGGATAAACAGTCAAAATTTTACCAGGGTTGGTCTTCTGCTGACTCAGGGCCTCCCTCCGAGCCTGTAGGATGGGGTCGTCCAGTATCAAGCAGAAGTGTGTTCTGGTCAGAGGCCTGGCTGGCAAAGGAGTGTGTGTGTACTCTTCTGATGCTGAAGGAGAGAGGTGTCACCTCTTCAAAAGCCTCTCCAGAAAGAGAGTGATGGGGAGGTGTTTTGAGGTTTTTTTCTAGCATTTCTGGATTGCCTGGTAAGGAAGTCTGCAACCTTTCACTGTAAGGGTCTCTGTTTTATTTCACAAATGAATCCTCGGTGTTGCTGTCCCCCAACGTAGGTTTGCTCAAATCTGAATACATTTCTGAACCCTTTTTCTGAGAGGCACTATTCATGCTTGTAACTTTGTGGTGAGTACTTTGCGCCAGTGTAAGAGGAATCAGTGTTTTGTTCTGTACAAGGCATTGACGCAAACCTCCAGCTGTGTGAGCTGCAATCATTCTGATTCATTCATTTGTTCCCTCCCTTCCAGGCATTTGCCAAACATCTTATTCTGCCTATATATGCCAACTTCTTCTGCATTGCATTGTGATTTTCAGTCAGGAAAGATGCTTTGCGCGGTTTTCCGTCCCTGTGGAATTACTGGGATACCCCCAGATATTTATTTCTAACAAGAAGTCACAAGCACATACATGCACATACATGATTCTCACATGCGCACATCCAAATTCTCAGGAGGATGAGGGCGTGCACAGCTCATGCGTGTACGCTTTAACCGAAACCCCTCTGTAATGGGCGAGCTTTGGGAGCAGCTGTTACTGTGCATCTCCGGGTTGCCAGTGTGAATTACAGAGAAGCTGCTCTGCCTCCTCTAAATGTTTCATGATGTTTACCAGGCTGTTTGTTCTGAGAGCAGATCAAGGGCGGACCACTCCCACTGGCACCCACCAAGAGGGAAATGGAAGTAGGTGCGGGGGGTAGGAGAGTAGAAGAAAACAGAGGTGGATGAATGAGTTTCTATAAGGCTGGATTGATGGATGGATTCAGTGACTGATTCTGAGATGGATGATGAAAACAGATATCCAAATTCAAACCCATTCATATGGGTTGGTACAGAGATGATGTTACTTATTGCGTTAAAAGGAATTGCATTTATCAGTTGTGGTTACTGATCACATGTCGTACCATGATAAAGCCTAATATGTGTAGTGGTGATGACAAGTTAAAGTCAAATTAGGGAATTCATCAGGGAAATTCTTAGCCTTGCTTTCTGGATAGGCTAAAACACTAAAGTGATAAAAGAGGATTTATGGTTTTTAGTTTAAAAACGGGAAAAGAACAGCATTGTTTGCTTCTTTTGGTGTAGCATGGTGGTTTTCACCAAAGATCGAGGGAAACTGTTTCCCTCAGTTTTAAGTTATGGACGATCATCAGTTCAAAACTAACAGGCTGATATCTGTGGACTGATAATGAACACATGCAATTGGTATAAATGTTTTCATCTAATCCCAGAAAGTAAATTAACGGATCCTCTCACATGTCGGGCTCTTTCATTAATCTTCTGCTAGCTACACGGGAAAGAACCATTAATCCACTGGGAAACCAATTCGAGTGAAAACTAAACCCTCTTATGCAATTGTGTTGGATGGTTACATCAGATGGAGGGTTTTCATCCAGTATCAACATAATTCACTTGTCTGTAGCACAGGTGACCCCCTACAGCTGTAATAGGAGCGAAAAAAAGCATCCTATTGGCACTCATCCTGCAGCCTTACAGTACCATTTCTTCCGTCCCTCCTGCCATTTTCTTTTGAAAGCTACCATGCCAGGCAAATATTTTCTCTTTAACTTGCCATGTTTCATTGCTCTCAAGCCCACCCCCGCTGCCCCTCATCCCCGCTCGTCCCCCTCCCTCATTCCTCTGACGGTGTTTAAGACGATAATTGACATTCCCAGACAAGATAAGAGCTGACCTGAAAGTGAGCAAGGGAGCGTTTAGGCGGTGGCGAGTCTCACAATGCCCCCGCTGTTCAGCCGGTAATTACAGCAGGGGCATGGAGATTGGCCGCAGCTTATTGAATTCATATTAAATAAAAGTCCAGAGAAAGTACCCGCTGACAGAGCAGTGTGCAAATTCTACCTGCATAACCCCTTCCCACCGGCTCCTGGCGGGATTCTTTGCCTGCTCTACACATATCTATATAGATACATACTCCTCTGTATCTCCCTCTCCGATGTTGATGTCTTCTTGCTCTGCCATGAATAATAATTTCTTAGCTCTTAACACTCAGCTCTCAACACTATGAAGATTTGCATCTTTTCCTTTTAAAGGTTATAACTGAGAGCAGGAAGAACACAGTAATGTTCCAGCATAATGTTAAATACAGCAGCAAGTTTCTGCAACCCTGCTTGGAGTTTAGCTGTTTCATTTTTCCTTAAGGATTTGGAGAGGTGCACTGCTGCTTTGATGCACTGCTGCAGTTTTTCCACTCAGAGTTCTGCCGCCTGCCACTTGGAGGCGACATAACCTTACACTTCCATATGTCGACAAAATCTGCAGCTGCAGGTCCACAGCTCCTGTTGCATCTCAGACACAATCCACAGTGTGTGAGTAGCTGTACCTCCCGGGCCCCTCCTCTGTCTCCTTCACCTTTTTCTTGTTGTTTTTTCTCAATCTCCCCCTCCCTTAAACCACCCCCACGCTGCTTAAATCAGCTGCGATAAAAACAGATGCCGGATTGAAATGTCAGAAGTGCATCTCAAACTCCCAGAACATTAACCCGCTCACACTTAGGTGGCTTGCTTTTCCCAGAAGAGGGGTGCAGGGGAGCCTAAAACAGGGGCGGGGGGCTAAGAGGGTTGGGGTAAGGTAGGTTGAAATGCCATTGATTAAGAGCCTTCATGGGTTGCGGAATATTGGCAGATCAACAGGCAAGCTGTTTGTGGGTGGGTGGGGTGGTTGGGGGGGCTGGTGGCATAGGCAGTGTAAGCAAAGTAGACAAAAAAGTACTCCAGCAGAGGAGGGGATGGAGGCAGTGGAAACAGTAAAGAAGGGAGACAAGAATGAAAAAATAAATAAATAAGAGATGGTCTACTGAACAGGGGACGCAGAGTCAAAGAGACAATGGACGGAGACCGGGGGGACAGGTGAGAGGTGAGTAAACACTATGGCAGATGTATGGGAGAAAAATGGTAAAAAGGTAAAGCAAGCAAAAGCCAGGTTATATATATTGATGGTGGCTGCACTAAGCGGTGATGTGGAAAGAGAGGGAGTTGGATATCAAACAGTTAGAGTGTAGAACAGAGTGGATATGTGCTACATCTCAGAGGGGGTGATTTGGTTGATAATAGGCTGATAAAATGGCTGCCTGCTCGCAATGCCTGTCATAAATCTTTCATTGTTACTCACATCTCCCCTCTCTATTTTGTCCCTTTCTTCCTGTCTACCCTTTTGCATGGGCCTTCAGTCCTGCAGCGCAACATGCCACTGTTGAAACACGCCAGAATATGTTATAAAATAAGCTGCACAAGCGGTGGAGGGGACTGAGTAAAATGATTGAAGCTGCTCCTGCCAAGTCTGAGAGACAAAGTGAAAATGATTCTGATATGATCTATGTGAAGCCTCAAGGATTTGTAAAGAAGTTGGGAAGGGCAAAAAACGAACAGAGGTACTAAGAAAAAATCCTTGTCTTTGACATGAAGACTTTAACATTCTCTAACCAGAGAATTTGAGGATGTTTTCATGAATCTGCAGTATTGGCTGCAGCACTTTCACCTGTCTTCCACTTCAATTCCACCTACTGCACCGCACCTCTACCCCCCCCCGCCCCTTCTTGCATCCTCCTGCCTATCTCCACCTCGTTTCCATGTCTGTCCCTTGACACAAACATAAATCAAAAGGCCTGAGAGGGTCTTGTTTGCGTTGGGGGGTGTAATTATGTGTACTGTATTTAAGCTCTCAGGGCATGATGAATTAGCTGCCCTATGTAGGCCACTCCTGACTTACACAGATGGCACAACCATCAGCCTCCACTACTAACCATTGCTTATCGAAACAGGTGAATAGGTGGAAAGAGGATAAAAAAATTAATTGAAAATGGGAATACATGGAGAGAGCAAAGTGTGCCAGTGCCTGCTTTAATGTTCTCTGCAATCCAAAGCAAACAGACACAAAGTTAGCCGTTAGCTAGTCAGCTTTCAGCAGGGCTTAAATGTTTTTGAACGCAATATTGTTTAATAATGATGCCAGTTTATCCTGCCCTCATCAGGTCACTGAGAGAGAGGTCTACGATGAGCTTCTCCCACAAGCCATAAATACACTCTATTGAATGTGGATATCAAAAACTCCTTGAAGTCACTAAAACCATGCAGTGAGTTAACAGGCATCAGATAATAGACACATTAAATATTTTCAAAAAGTATAATTTGTTAATAAAATGGCCATCTATACTCCAGCAAAATGAAGAATATTTCCATTAGCATTCATTCCAATGTGTGTTGGAGGGAGAAAGAAGTAGAAAGAACAGACATGAGAAATGATGGATCAGATGAAAACGGCTCCTGGACAAAGTGCTGAAACAGTGTTTCTGTGTCTGCTGCCTGCTCTTCTCTTCAGGAGATGTTATCTCAGCCAGGTTTAACTAAAGATTAGATATTTTTCCATTTCCATTCTGAACATAATGATGCAGTCAGGTTCAGAATTACTGGATGAGTAAAGAGACAGACAGCTGAGAAATGGAAGTGTTTTTTTCTGTACATTATACAAACACTGAAGCTATGTCTTAACAGTTTGACCCAAAGATAGCTACCCGTAACCAATAACAAACAGGCTAGATAATGATTAAAATCAGAAAGCTGCTGAATCACTTTTAATGTTTATGAATGTTGAGATTAAAAATCATGCTCTCACTTTAAATAAGTTCAGAAAGACATGAAAGAACTAAATGTAAGATTAGACTTACTGGGTTAAATGGGTGTGTAGTGATGTGAAAGTTTTGCAGTGCACCGCAGCGTCTACTGTTATCATCATCATTCCCAGGCAGCTGATGAAGGTCCTGCTGTGGCGTCTTTATTTTTCTTAATATAGTTTCTGTGTACTTCCTCTCTGTGGCAGCTGTGTCCACTGGCACAGAACCTGAATGGGTTAAAAGCATCTGACTGGTTCAGCCTGGTGTCATTTAAGAAGAAAACCAATAGACTGCAGATTGAAAGGGGGTGGTAGCAATGTCTGCAGTTACCCAACTGTTGATCAGGCCTCCATATCAGTGTGGAGTCATTTTGGTGGGTTTTTTTCTTACAAGGGAGTTTACCCTCCCAAAACTAGACGTAATTTGAACGTTTTTTGAGCTGAATCTGATCGTTCCATCATGGTCCATAGACCCTAAATAGACGTTGAAAATGGGGCCAAGTTAAGTCACAGATGTCTTTTCAACGACCTGAAAATGATGGCTTTTCACCTTTCACTTTTCAACCAAATCCAAACCTTGTTTCAGCATATGGACATGATGTCTTTTCAACCAAATTTTTCTGGGTATGTAAGGTCTAAGACGTTGGTAGCTCAAAATAACTGCTTTGAAATCATCCACTTTTCTTCAGCCGTTCTCCAATACAACCACTTGACTTCATTGGCAACAAATTCTTATTGCTAATACCTCGCTTACTGCCACTTAGCCAAAGTATTCAGGGAACTGCTCTCTGGCTGAATATTGCAGATTATCCTTCCATAGCATCAGGAGACTCATTGGATGCTCTAACAGTGGACACCTACGGGATAATTGCTCACTTATCAATTTGCTACAGCCTGCATGAGTTGGTCAGAAGAGGGAGAGAAACTCTCTGAGACGTGATGCCTCGACTTTTTCCCCCTCATGAGTTTCTCTTGGTTTGGTTTCCTTTATTCAGATGACCCAGTGGTTCTACTTTGTGAAGTTCTACTTTGTGAAACAATATAACTTCTTGGTGAAATGAGAGAGAAAAAAACGCACTATTAGATGTTAAAAAACTCTACCAAATACATTTTAGTATAAGACAAAAAACTTTGCTGACATTTTCCACATTGCCATGGTGATGCATGTTGCAACTGTGTTACCAGCTCTTGTAAACCCTGCATGTCCAAACCTGAAGCTTTGGTGTTAGAATCAGACGTTATGACACCCCCAAGTGTCAGCTTGTGATGAGTTGGGGGGAGAGAACAACTTTTGCTCCTCAATCCATGGGAAGACAATAAGTATTTTATTTTAGAGTTCACTGGTTAAATTCAGAATTCAGTGGTTCATCAGTCAAATAGAGGTGTCCATTAAAACCACAATAAAATATGTAGTTATACTACTATTGTTTGGAGGAGTAAAGTTGTATATGTACTTTAAGCATAACATTTCTCATTCAAAGTAAAATGATATATTTTGGGTTCATCAGTCCATAAAACAGTTTTCACCTAACTTGTCCACATATTTTTCCACATTACTTTTTAGTAAACTAGATGAACAGAGCGGTTAGGTTTAGGGACTGTGACGTTCCCCTGGCAGCGCTGATATACCCCACTGTGCTCTCCTGATGGTGAACTTACAAGCATCAATATTAGTCAAAGTGGCCGACATATTTAGCCCACCGGGAGTTAGTGAGTTAACTTTTGATCTACGTCTCAGCCCTTAGACTGATCTGATCTTTCTTGGTCAACCAGGAGGAAAATTACAACGGTCTTACATGCTGAATGCTAAAGTCTTTCGTCTCTTTTCCAGTCTTATGAATGTACTTTTCTTAAAGGAGCTAAAAGCGAAATTTTTCACCACTAGGTGGTGTAGGCATACTGTAGAGAAACGAAACGAAACGAAAAAAAAGGCAGGGACCACCCATGCCTCTCTCTAACCTCTCCCCCAACCAGAAACCATGCACCTCTTTAAAAATAGGAAAAACTCCTCTTCGCCTCATACAGTTTTCTTTATTTTTTAATTTTAGACAGAGAGCAAAAAGAATTTTGTCATTTATTTAGTGTTTTGCTCTTAGCAATAAAAGGTGTCTGTTCATGGCCAATATTTAACAAACTGTTTATTTAGAAAATGAAATGACGGCAAGACATAGCTTCCATGTAAAAAGAAAAAAAAAAAAACCTTAGCTGCTAACAGTTGAAAAGTATTATATTTTGGCCTTGGTTACCTCAGCCAAAATGAAACAAAAAAAAAAGTCTGTAGTGTAGACTGTGTTGCCTTTTATAGTCTAAGATATAATTCACCTTGTATTTTCTAAAACTAATACAAATATGACTAGTTCAAGATGGGTTCTGCTTGTGCAATACAACATGAGCTCAGCTAAAAACCGCAGTTTTTTCTAAATATTCATCGTTATGATCCAGAACATACACTATTTAATGTAGGCCATTTTTATTTTCATGCAACTTTTTAGAGCAGCAGCCTGTCTGCAGAGGCAGGTTGCAGCGAGTGGCTACCATCTTGTGGTAGAGGAAAAAAGAGACGTGGACGACGTGGACGACGTGGACGACGTGGACGACGTGGAATCCGCTACGCAAGTCACATACCAGTAGAGTTCAGAGTCAAACTGGAGTCTTTTTCGGTCTCGCAGCTCTCTCAACCTTGGGAGTGCCAGACCAATATTTATTTGAGTTTGTCCCTTTTTTTAGATACATTTTTTTATGTTGAATGTTGTTTCTTAGAGATACCATTGGCTCCTTGTCGTCTCCGGTTGGACGCTTCCCACAACTACCGGCATGAGTCTCTGCCATCTTGAGTCCTGCCGTTGGATCGTGACTCTGCCCTGTGGCGCCTATTTATAAGGACGGGGTTCGTGTGCGCGTGGTCGTACATGGACGTACATGGACTCGCGGCCGGACCGGGTAGTAAACACAGAGCTGGAGATCAACAAATATGACGTCAGACAGGTGCTAAAAATACACACCCAGTTTTTCACAAAGAGATTTTTTAGGTCCTTCAGTGTGAAAACAATTGATTTTCGCTTTTAGCTCCTTTAAAGTCTGCAGACATCTAATCAGATTGTATTTTAAACTGATCTTAATCCAACTGAATAGAAGTCCTTGTTCTACAGTACTTTCTACTTTCCTACTCAATTTGCAAGATTAAATCACTATAATCAATCAATAGCTGTTTATTATTTTGGCCTTGTTTGAAATTAGTTTTCAAGTGGAGATCTAATGACTTTTTAGGTCATATGTGTGAAAAAACACCTTTAAAGGCCAACTTCAAAGAAACCAGGTGTTATTTTAGCTGCACAGGTTCGGTGAGAACAAAGCTAAGCTAAAAGCTGACAGTGTATTTAACTGATATTATGAAGGCTGCCTGGTACGTGACTATAAATGAATGCTTAGTCTGCTCCATGTCTACTAGAAGTTAAGAAGGAATTGGTCTCTTAACACATTAGCGAAAAGTACTGGATCATGTGTCAAAATGTGTTATTTTCAGCTGGAGCTTTGCCTATGGGGCTAAAGTGCTTGTCGAGAACGAGAATAAAGCTGTTAATGTTCTTAGTAACGCTTGCGCTTTTCCAATAATGAAAAGTCAAAACGTCCTCCATGAAAGATATCTATGATGCCCGAACATAAGGAATAATTATAAGGAAACAGAGTTGTTGTTTTTTTTTTTTTTTCAGAGTGGCAACAATACGTTGAACATGTAACCTGAATATATAATCTAAAGACTTTTTTTTCTTCTGACTGAGAAATTGGCATTTTCAACTATTTTAAGTGTAGCAATTTAAATCTTCTCCACATGAATGGCACACCTCAGCAGGGGACATATTCAGCCGCATATCTAGACATATTACAGCGAAACAGGCATCTGCTTCCACCGTCTGACTAAACCAAACCTCGCAGTTGACACTGAGTGTAAAATCTGATGTAAAGCTCACAGCTGGGAACAATCTCACACATTTCCCATAAATGTATCTGAAGACTATGAAAGCCAGTTTACATAAGCAATCTACGCAGTACCAGCTTTTGAGACTTGCTCAAAATGATCCTGTCACTCGGCGCTCTGAAAATGAATTGATACAAGTTGTTTTCTCAGAAACGTTTGGCAGATTTGAGTGCAAAACAATATTAGATGCTTTTGATTATTCTTAATAGCTTAGACTAGGGTAAATTAGTATTCCTGGGCCATTGGAGACCGGAAAATATTCTGAGCACAAAGTGATACAATCATTGAATTCCAGCCAAAAGAAAAAAAAACGGAATAGAGACAGAGAGAGAGAGAAAAGGTTAGCCTGTGATGGGAGTTAAACAAAGACGGACACAGAATATCTCGCTTTGCTGGCATACTGTCCGCTTCATGCCAGCCATTGTCATCCCTCAGCTGACAAGTGATGTTCGGTGTGTTCCAAACACCGAGACAGAACACTCTATCGTTTCATGTCAGTCGGCCAGACGGCAGCGAAGGAGGATGCGAAGCTGGACCAAAGAATACAAAATGAGTTGAGAGAGAGAGACAGAGACAGTGGGGTGGGCAGGGAATGAGGCAAGTAGAGAAAATACATTTATCTTCTGCCGAATGAGTAATCTTTTTTGCCATCCGCACCCTTCACTACCACTGCCCGCTCCCATGCATAATGTTTTTGTTCATAACTGGCAAAGGTGTCTGAGAGTGTAGCTGCAGAGACGCGGGGGAGAAAAGAAGGGGAGAGAGAATGAGAGAGAGAGAATACCTCGCAGATGTAGATAGCACCCTCAATATGTCTAGTAGATAAAGTACATGTGCGCACAAACACACGCAGCTGGACATTCTTCTCTGCTGCAGGTATGAGCTGTATTTATGAGTCTCTTGACGGTCACCATGACATGGTCGACGTTTTTCCTCCAAATGCAGCATCTGCAGAGGTGCATAGACAAGATTATTTAGACACGCGTACATAAACTCTGCCTCACACTGAGCTCTAGAAAGTAATTACATGTTTGGGTGTGGGTGTTTTTTTTCTCCCAGCCTGTGTTTCGATGGGTTGCCGGTGTCTGGGACTATCAGTGTCATTTGCAAGGTCTTCAAACTGTTTCATCTTACCTTGAGGATAGATCTCTCCTCTCTCCTCTCCTTGGCTGTGGCATTGCACCTCCCCACCCCTCACCCACCTCCTCCCCCTGTTTCGCTTCCTCTCTTTCTCCTTGTCTCGTTGGCACAGGCCTCTGCTCGCTCTCAGTGGAGGTGTGTGCCGATCCAGCTGGTGTGTGTCATGCTCTGCTGCTTGGTGTTGCTCAGTAATGGCCACAGTGGCCAAGAGAGCAGCTGGACACACACAAGCAGACACGGGCAAGAAGAAAGTCTTCCCAGAGACTCACAATTCATTCTGCTCATTTCCATATTGCCTGTTTCAGAGAGAGCGGGGATGTGTCGGTGGGGGTACGTGCTGTTGTTTTACCCTGGAGCGCCATCCAAGTACCTTGGAACGGCTTTCACTGTGATGACCAGTGGCACATTTCCATTTCCATCAAAATGGAAATGCCATGGGAGCAAAAGGTTTAAGCCTGGACTCACAAGTGCTGAATTCAAGCTTAAACGGGTATTTGTAACAATACAGCACCAATGACGAGAATTCTGTAAACAAGTCCATGTTAGTTAGAAGTCTCCTTGGTTTTTTCTTTTGTTTGGGGGGGCGGGGTGCGACAAATAATTCCTCCTCTTTAGCTTGTCACTGTTTCCCCTGTGTGATTAATACATGCCTCAGCACTTTATCAGTGTGTGCTTACACACATCAATCTGGTATTGCAGAATCAACAAAGTGATGACTGTTGGTTAGAGTAGCATGTTTCACTGTGCCGTCTTGTGCTTACATACTTTTACTAGGTCTGTTGCTAGCTCAGAGCTAATAGCTGATCAAACGCGACCCACGGGCTTCATCTCTCACACGTCTCTGATGTGCTGCAAAGAAGCATCAGCCTTTTAACAGAAATGAATGGAAAAGCCTTTTGAACTAATTTTATATTTTGCCATTAGGTCACGCTGATTATACAATCATTATTGCCGTTTTCATTTTTATTTGATGTTAATTCAAATATTATATATAATATATCTTATCTTTATCTTTAAAAAAATCAGGAAAATGAAAAGTGGTAGTACAGGTAAAGTCCAAATGAACCCAGTTTCAAGGATGAAAAATCATTGAAAAGCTTACTAAAATGTTGGAACTTTAAGGTCATGGTATTATTACTCTTCTAGAAAGTCATTGGCAAAAGCTGAACAAAATAAAAGGAACACTTTAAGTAATTAAGCATTCTCAATAATATTTACACCAAAAACAATCAAAGACTTATCACTCACACCAACAACTTCCTGAATTAGTTAGATGGATAAGCCTGTTTTATTTATTCTTGAAGTGGTGGATGGCAAAGAAACTCCCAGATCAGCTTCCACTTGTAAACAAGTCGTGTATTTATTTTTCATTGCAGAAACTGATGGCTCAGAGAGGTGAGTGGTAGGGAAGCAAAATTTATGCATGGCCTCAACAATGAGTTCAGGACACTCAAGAGAGAAGGACAACCAAAGTGTGGCAGGACGACCAGAGGGCCCAGGCGGGGATTGATCCCACAACCTCCTGGGTGAAAGTCACGTGCGCTTGCCAGTCAGCCAAAGGGATATCCCTGTGGCCAAGTAGCCAGGGCCGAAGATCATTCGGAGGCACGCAGTGACAGGACCCACACACAAAAGGTTTTTGGGAATAACCTGCTGAAATTGTACTTTTAATGTCACTGGATTCACTGGATAATTCCAACAGTTGCTTTTCTGCCTGCCCTTAGAAGCAATTTACCATCACTTGTTGAGGTGGATGGATTTCATAATATACCCATTGTGTCGCTAGCTACTTGCTAAACCACAGCTGGAGCTGTGCCGCAGGTGTCAGAGAGTGATAAGTGAAAGATTTATGTAAACCTCTCCTTCATATCACTTTTTAATTGATGAACTGCATAACAGCTGTGGATTTCTCCTTTGATTCTGGCATTGAAACAAATCCTGTTTAAATTCCATTCTTACAAATTTGGGAGCTTCTTAGTCATTTTGAACCAACCGAACCTACAATATAGTCAGTACCGGTAAAAATGATGGTCTGCTTCCCGAGTCTTCATCTCAAACGTGGACTTGGGGAAGATACTGAAATCCAAGCTGCCTCTGCTGTGTTTATTAGTATGTAACTATAATAATGGAATCCATTTATATGAACAAAGATAAATGGAAAACATGAGTTAAGCAATAACTTAAGACTCATCTATCCATACCTCTGAAGTTTAATACACGTGGTAGTAGCTTCTTTCAAAGTGGTAATTCTTTCTGCTATTTCTGTCCAGTATTGTTATTGTTTCATACAGATTTTAAGCATTGTTAGATCATGTCAACAATGTGTGGGGTGAATAAGAGCATTTTTCTGTTGTGTTATATGGTGTCTTTGTGAGTTAAATAGCTCAACAACCTACCTTCAAATTACATAGGCAATGTTTGCTGCCGGACAGAGCACAAATTCAGAAGATGGAAGATTAGGTCAATAGATTATGAAATTCTGAAATTTTACTTGGGTTGAAATAAGCTTTTTCATTGGTTGAAATTTAGCAAACAAAAACGCTAGCCTACCGCCTTTTGGACTTGATTGTTAGGTGGAACACACAGCTTTTTATTTCAATCGAGATATGTCAGTTTCATTTGCCAATCGGTGCACTAATTTGTCCAAGTGCAGCTTGTACCTATTCCTCTTTCTTTGGGTTTATCTTCCTGCATCTGCATGCATGTATAACTTGTTTCAATCCTGAAAGCAATGACAGATGCTTGGCAAGCTTCTTTCAACTGGGATGAAGAGACAGCTCTTTTCAAAAGGACAAATGAGAGGTTTCTATTCTACATTTTGCTCACAGGTAGCTGGCACTGTTGCAGTACTGAAACCCAGCAAGATAGTAACCACAGCACACTCAGATTTTCCTAATACAACAGAGATGGCCAAATGCCTCATAATTATCTGTACCATAAATGACAGCCTGCTGAGAAGAAGCAGGTAACATCCACAGATGATCGAGTGAGTCATTATCAAATATGCTGCTTGGCTGTCAACCTCTCACACAGATGTAATTCTGACTCTGCATGCATGGTTCAAACTTACTTTTTTTGTTGATTATCCACACCGTCAGCACAGCTAAATGAGGGATTAGAGCCTCCTGCGGTTCTCGCAAATAGTCAAAGAATTAGCTCAAGTCTTTATGTCATTGTCAGTCATATGTCATGCATCACCTGTAAGATTTTAAATCTTAGATTAAAATGTTTGATTTGAATTTAGATGTACTTCAGTTACAGTCAAACTCTTTTTCCTCTTTTGCATGGTCTTGTAATGAGTATGGCATTGAATTGTGCAATATTTTTCAATGCAAAACATAGAACTGCAGAAGAGGTGCTGCCAGAATCTGAGAAAGCAAACTGAATGCCAAAGGTACACAGTGAAATCTAGTCAATATTTTCTGTTATGCTCAAAATTGTTGCAGTAAAATATGCATGTTTTAAACATCACTGGCTAATCTGCTTAATCTTTGCTGCAGTCTCTCCTTTTTGGTCTGTAATCAGAGAAGGAATGTATACGCCTACTTATTTTTCAGTATGGCATGAAAAATTCAATCAAATCTGCATGCCACTGAGCTTTGGAATAACAGAGGAATACTGTATTCATGGCTTGATGATAAGGATTTGTTGTATTGAAACATTGTTTAACCATGTAAGTACACAAGATAAGTTTTCTAACTGGCAAGGACACATGGATAAATTCCCGGAAAGAAAACAGGACTTCTAAGTGAGTTTTGCATACGATATCAATATTTTATCCAGCTCATTGTTAAAGCACATAGGAAACTGAAATTTATGCAAAAGTACATCAGTTTCTTCTTATGCCATCCACACTGCATCTTAGACAGAAGACATCCCTCACTCTCAGCTTATTAAATCTCTGCAGACATTATATAGTAGCAGGAGTGATGTTTGTCTTCCATCTACACACTCTGATTTAAGCTGCACATTGTGAATGTGTTCGGGAAAAGCATGGCTATGCACATTGCTTTATGTTCCTAGGGCGATTACTGCATGCTGTTTCTGTGCCGAAAAGTGGGATGTCATCTATGCTAACCCCAACACAGGAACTGATTCATAGAGACCTGACGTTTTCCAGCAGTGCAGGATGCTGAGAGAGCTACCTGGGTGCACACAACACTGCAGGGCAGTCCCAAAGCCCTACGATGTTCTTTAGACGTCCAGATCAGGCCACAGCCCTGTCATAAGGCAAGGAGCAGCCCAGGCTACCAGCTAGCGGTGTGCTAACAGAAGGTCAGTGCCACCAATGTGGGGAGTAAACATTAGCCCGAGGAACGCATTGGAGATAAAGTGCCGGAAGAGAAAGAACTGCTAGCTGACTGCCAGTGATTGGGGAAGGAAAAAACAACGATTAGCCAAAAATGTCCATTGTTCTGACATTATAATCCTCTAGGTGGTGTGACAACAGTTTTTTCTCTAATCAACATAGCTCTGACAACACTGGCATCCATTCAGGATGCTGTAAGAGCAGAACTTGTTTTGTTCGAGTGAGAGTTAAAGCAATTATTGCATGACAACACCTGCTTTGCGCCAAGATAACGGCGACCTCGAGCACAGATGATTTTATTCTTCCCTCCTCTCATCTGGAATTTCCTCCCTTTTCTCCGGCTTTGTTGATAAAAAGGAAGAAACATCCTCTGTTGAGTTAGCATTGCATTCTGATGTCCTGTGACTCTTTCTGCATATGATTGTTGATAAAACTTAAGTGTGATCTTCTCATCAAGACACTTGGTAAAATTATTCCATCACACCTCAAGCTAAATCC
Organism: Craterocephalus amniculus; assembly: GCA_036024015.1. Lineage (NCBI taxonomy): Eukaryota > Metazoa > Chordata > Actinopteri > Atheriniformes > Atherinidae > Craterocephalus > Craterocephalus amniculus. The sequence continues at coordinate 6,061 of JAVQJG010056972.1, read as the reverse complement.
ATCACAGATTTCATCAACAATGTACTTTCTTTGATATTTAAAAAATAGATAAATTAAAACACACACTCATTCATTCTTTGGCCAAGATACATGAAAGATTGATCTTTTTGGGAGATCTCATGATAAAAATTTGGGCATAAAATGGAAATGTGATTCCTCCACAGAGCAAGGTGTGGTGATGCAGTTCAGAGAATTTTTTATTCCTACACCCACATGGTATTTATATTTTGTTGCCTGAGGTGGTAAATCAAAAATGAAAGAACCACAAAGTCACTTTACATACACCTGTCCACATCTGAACGTTTACAGGATGTTTTTACATCATCCACCTCTGTTGAGCAGCATATAATCAAAGAGTCTGCATAACCACCGCTTGATAATACTCCACATTTGCTGAGAAGTTGAGATGTTGTAATTATTTTCCTTAACTCTTCAAGAGTTTTTTTTTCCTTGAGCTAACTTTAGGTGAGACACCACATTATAACCAATTTGCTTCACTGTGAAAATCTATGCCAATTATGAAATGAAAATTAAATGAATAAAGTAATTTTCATCATCCCTCTTTGCGAAAAAGCAGGAAAAAATATTAATCAGTTTTTGATGTAAGTAATGCCAAAACAGGAACAGCGAGACACTAAAAGTCAGGAAGCTTTTATATTCATTCCATCTTGTTGCTCTATTGTTGCATTTTAGGTGAATTTTGAGACCAAGCACAGTTATTCCCAAAACATTCATGTCCTATGAAATAAAATAAGCTCCCACTTTTATGATCTCTTAACTGTGATTATGAATAGTTCATTTCTATTCCTTACTCTGAAAATGAAACACTTAGATTCCAAGATAATTTGTCTTTATCCTCATACAGTAATACATGTAACTGTAAAACAGTGAAAGTGTGAGACCCATGAGTTTTAGCCATACAGAACATCATGCCAAGCGGAAGAAGACGGGGAAAGCAAGCTGACTGCATGGATGAGATATCACACTGATAGAAAATGCTGCACAAATAGTATAGAAATAATATTGCATGTTTATTACACAATCAGTGTTTGAAGATCGGGATGGCTTTGGGGAGGAATCTGCTCAAGTCTGTTTGTGCACATGTTTTAATTGACCTGTGCCACCTCCCAGAGGGAAGAAAGTCTGTTATCTGGAAAGGCAGTATGTATCAGCAATATCTTCGAGTGAGGAAACAGAGAAGCCAATGATATTTTGTGCTCTAAGGAAATGTTCCTCCATCATCATGAACAAAGTCCTCTACGTCCAATTTAAAAACAAAAGAAAAGCTTTTAAGAAAGGGGCCATCCGCCCATCAGATACTGCTGAACTTACTGATATTTACAGTTTTAGTTCATGTTAAATCTGCAAAATACATTTTGTTTTTGCCCAGAATGTTTTGAGAGAGAACGAGCATTTATTGAACTTGATCATTTGTTGCTTAACTCAACATCTGTCCCCTGATTCCAACTGGGAAGTTCTCAGTAGATATTGTTTTAAGATATTTTGAATAACATGGTTGGTTAAATCATATAGAAGTAGTTTTTACAAATGAACTGCTTATTAACGAGGAGCTTCTGTCAGAGCCAGATGGTGAACACGAGTCAGAATAGAATGAGTTTTGTTTGCATTGGAACTTTACAATATCTAATGGTACAGAGGGATGTCCTTTATGAATTCAAACATTTCTCGGTTTGACTGAAAACGCAAAAAAAAAAAAAAATCATCACATTCATTTTGTCACAGAGGTCATTGCATCCATCACTTGTCTTTAAAATGTATCAACTCCCCCGCATGCAGCGGTGCAACAGGACATATTTGGGTAGGCTGACCTTTATTTTCCACCTTCCTTCAGAATCCAGATTTAATACAAGATTATTTTGGAACCATTCTAAAAAAAAATTGTAGTGGTGGTAGAATAATTACAACATCCCCACCCAATGATTTCAGGGGAGGTATTTCTCCCCTCCTTTCCTACCAGCATTTATGGGACCCTACTGAATTTCTCATTATCAATCATTCATCCATTTTCTGTTCACTTAATCCACTTCAGGGTCCACTTTCTTGATATCTGAGCATGGAGTGTGACTATGAATTGTCTTTCATACTTCCATTATAATTTCAATGGGTGAAAATGTCTGAGGTGTACCGTGGCTGAGAGCAGTCATACTTGCATATTTTTAAACACCTTTTTCTAGAAGAACATCCATCACTGATCAATGCATTAGTGATGTATTGTTCGTGAATGTTTCGTTCAAAATGAACTAATCTTTAATATGACTTGAGAGTAATGAGTCCCTCAGTGAGGGATTCGTTCATTTTCATGCATGACCTTCTCTCGCCATTCGCCACATGGCAGCAGCTGCATGAGCTCAGTCGGCAGCAAGACAGGAAACACACTTAATTTGTTCAGGACTCACTCAAATGCGTCCATTTTCAGGTCCAAGTTCATTTGTCACGTGACAGCCAGCAACTCAGGCTGTGTGGCAGCAGCAAGTTCTACAGTTCGTTCGTGAACCGTTCATTGGAATCGCTCAGCTACGGCTGTGGACTGAGATGATCAAGGAAATGAATAATATCTGATGCCCCTTCATTTTGCATGCTACACTCGATATATATTTGCTTATGAAATCATAATGAATTAATGCACCAAGGCTCCCTTAATGCACACGTTTACCTTAGCATGTCTCTTTCATGTAACAAGTTGGACTCCAACAAGACTTCTCTAGACTGCGTCAGTCTGGACCATCTGGAGAGAAGTTGCGGCTAAAACAATTAAAAGAGAAGAAATCTGACTGGAACACCAGATCAGGGTTACTACAGAAAATATACAAACAAGATGAATATTGACAAAGCTCGCAGAAGGAAGAAAGGACAAAACAGAAGGTATTTGTACAGAAATGTGTTGTTTTTTTTTACTCTGGAGACAACATGCATGACGACATGGTAAACCCTACAGTATTGAACATAGTATTTTGATAACAGTAACTGTAGTATTCACATGCTTCACTTCATTAAAATAGCTTTAACCAGGGTAAAAAGCCTTTGATGCCTGGCATCGAAAGCATGAGTTTGTGCACCATGACTAATTTATTGTTTCCCCATAGGGGGTGGGTCCGATCCGGTCCAGTCCAGAAGGCATGTGTAGGGTTAGGGACGACCAGTCCAGAGGATGCGTGACAGAAGCTTTGAGCATCTGGTGTTACCAGGGGAACAGATGAAAAATAAAGAAAAGAATGAATGAAAATCCTGACTTGGGAAACATCATTACTAGACTCAACAACAACATAGTTTTTTCTCTCATTTTTCATGAGCTTCTGTCAGTGACCTAAAACATTTTTATATTTTCCCACTATATAGACCTTTTTCTCTCAAACACCATTCACCAGTACAGTATGTCTACATCTCCATCAGGGAGCCCAGATAATCTGTCCTGCCTTACAGGGGTGGCTTATCAAGATGCTGATAACACAGCATACATATTTTACAGGTGTGATGTTCTGCTCCTGTAAAACAAACAAAAACAAAAACTAAGTAAATGAACTACCATGTACAGACGTCTGTTTTTGTTTGGACTGTGAACACAGTGCAAACTGACCGAGGGTTCATGTGAATTGTATCATTTTACACAAACTGAACCTTCTAAACTGAATACGGTGCAAAAACTTATCATCAAAACTGTTGGTTCTTTTCTGTGTAACATCGTGAGGAACCGTCTGATTTTAATGTCAGGCTGTCTTTCGCTAAGTGGAAGTTGTGTGAATATAACCGTTTAAAAGAACTTTCTCCGCCCTACCTTGTTACTGATTGGATACAATGTTTGTCTTAACAGGTAACTTACGGCCCACAAAAAGGCTGATGTTAAATGTTACGGCTAGCTACTATCAATGGTAGGCTTGGGTTTACTCTGGTTTATAAACTTGGCCAAATGGGCTGATTATATGCATTTAATAGTATTTCTCCATGTTTTCAACAATGACAAAAAATAATTTTCAAATAAAAGTATCGCTAAATGAAGACAAGTGGAGTTTTTCTCACCGTACATTAGTGCTCACATTAGTGCTCCTTTGCATCTCAGCTGCGAGAATAAACTTCCTGTTTTGGCTATTTCATATCATTAGTAGATTTCAAGTCAGGTGATGCTGCAGCTTGTTTCTGATTGGTTTGTGATTTAGTACTTCGCCGCATTATCAGCTTATCAAACAAAAGTTTTGTTTGCACAAAAATATGGTCTGATGAATGACGACAACAAAACCCCATCAGAAAAAAATGCATCAACTTCAGGTGAAAAAAGCAAATACTCTCTTTTTCGGGATTGATCGTTTAAAAAACTAAAGCCTCTAGAGCCCTTTGGCCTACTGTCTACAGTATATCTGATATAGGCTGAAATTGCAATAAGCCTTACAATGAAGTTTTACCTTCACTCCTTCACAGAATAACACATGACTGTAGCCCCTCCCCAGCCTCATGGGGTCTATTTTGATCAGTGAAATCAGGTGTGACACAGAAATCACTTACTGTAGTTTGGACACTTTGTTGAGATGCCATTGTCATGAGAAAACGGTTCTGGTTATCTTAAGAAAATTATTAAGTGTAAAATAAGTGTGAACCTGGGAAATATAGAAAGACTGGCATTAGTTCTAGCCCTTAATTTTCCTCCTGTTGCTATCCCAACCAGGAACAAAACAAATACACCTGAACTGCCTCCTTTTTCAACTCTAACAAAGTTCTCACAGCTTCTTAGTAATCTTCAGCGTTGCATTGGAAATAAATTGACTTGTCAGTAGCCGATTGCTTACGACTGGTTTGCCATCTCATCCTTTCCCTTTTCATCTCACCTCTCCTGTACTCTACCTTACCTCCCTTTCTTCTTTTTCCCAAAATGTTCTTCCTCTAATCGCTCCTCTCTCTTTTACCATCCTCTTAGTTCTTTTCTCCTATCATTTTGGTGATCATTTTCTCTCCTGGACCTGTTATTTGCTTCTCTATTAACCCCCTCTGCCTGCTCTCTTACTCTTTCTTCTTCCTTCCCAGGCTGTGGGGTGATGTATGGTCCCTGCCAGGGCAGGAATCAATGGGATGCCGGTTGTTTTAATTTAGCCTGGGAGCCCAGCAGATCCAGATCCTCAGTGTCACAGAAGAGCGATAGCGGTGGCCTTTCTCTCCTCTTCTTTTACTCCCCTCCCTCTGTCCTCCTTTGCTTGCTGCATTGATCAACACTTTGCTCTTGTTGGACAGTGTACTATGGAGGCCCAAACCATCTAAAGGCTATACAAGAGAGCTCACATCTCCTCTATTGCTAACATGCCCTGGATTTCTATCAGAACTAGTCGATGAGTCAATCTCAGTTTGAGATGCCTCTCAGCTAAAGCACGTTAGCTGAAACACAGCATGTTAGCTGCCGGGTGGATTTGTAAAAGCTGTTACTTGCACAGATTAAAATGGCAGACATGTACTGGTAAAATTATTCTTTGATAAAAAAAAATAAAAATAAAAAAAACATCCTGGTAGGAGAATAAGCCAATTGATAATAGGTTGAAAGGTAAAAGGTTGAATGAGCTTCATTTGAGCTGTGATCTGTTGCTCATCAGCCACATTTTTCCTGACAAATCCTCCTTTCATTCTGTCTTATATCATTTTCCTCCCTCTCATCTTCTCCCCTTCATTGCCACCTATCATTAATACAAATCATCTACCCCAATATTCCCCACCGCCAGGCTTGAGCGATAGCCGACATGCAAAGCTCGCATCACGGGCTAAAGTAATTAAAGTGGCTGCTTTGAAACAAAAGACTGGCTAGAGAGCAGCTTTAGAGAAAATTAAAGAAATGTGAACAAAAGGGAAGGGAAAGCGACCAGAGAGGAGGGTTCCACCACAATAGCTCCGTTGATGAGAAATGTGCTGTACACATGGGTCATGTTTTATTAGCTTTCTGACAAAAGTGCGCCTCATACAAAAGGCTCGAGCTATTTGGCTTTTATACGAGTTGTAGCACATACAAAAAAATAATACAATACAGAGACAATTATTGTGAGGGATAAGATAAAGGGGGGGGGGGGGGGGG
>JAVQJG010056965.1:0-15550 GCA_036024015.1 Craterocephalus amniculus | reverse complement strand
ATATGAGTTTTGATTGAAGTTGGAGAATATGCCCTCTCAAATGTGTATTTTTTAATTGCAACCTATTTTGTTTCTATCTCTACAAAAAAAAAATTGATTCTCACTTCTTTTATTTTGCTCTCAAAATTAATTTTTGGTTTCAAATCTATTCTATTTGATTGAATAATAAAGAAACAAAATTCTCTCCATACCCGTAGAGATTAAACTTTCCCCAAATGTAGACACTTTTAAATCCAGGTTAAAAACGTTCCTTTTCTCATGTATCTATGAATGAAATCTGCACGGTATCTTTTAACTTCTCTTGTTTCTAATCTTTTCAATGATTTTGTGTTTAAATGATTTTACTGAAATTCTTCTTTTATGCTTTTAATGTTTCATGTAAAGCACTTTGAATTGTCTTGTACCTGAAAATGTGCTGTACAAATAAACTTGCCTTGCCTTGCCTTGCCTTGTTTGTATATAAAGGCAAAATCAAAACCATTCAACACCGAAATTGTCTGAAACCCCGAAGGGTGAAACAAGTCCATAGCAATAAAGGATTTACAAGCCGCTCTGGATTAAAATAGGCTAGATTATGTTGAAGAGCTCCCTGCATCGCCTCAGGAAAAATCTGACAACCAGGCAAAGCGGACAGCTCAGTCCCCTGCATGGCACTGAGGGCACCTTTACATGCTGAGCAACACAGATCAGGAGAAAAACAAGCTTCCATTTTAGCTGTGAGAGCAAGACACAATGTTTGTGTTGCGATCTGGCTTTTCTTGTACACTCTGACGCTGTGCCGTGTTTTGAGGAGGGTCCAGGGTGGAATTATCTTCCTCAGCGAGTGGCGCAGAGCCGTGCAAACCCAAGGTTGAAGCTCTTGTATAGGATGACGTCACTGCCCGCTGCACACTCTGTAGCCATGGGAACATAGCAACAAGAATGTTGCTACATCTTTTCAACTTAACCTTTCCAAGAGGATCTAGTAGGAACTTGGGTAAACATGGGGTCTATCGCGTACTACGTGGTATTTACTCAGTTTGCAGAGTCGCATCAGCGGTGATTAATTATTTAATTCTGCCTTCATATACATTTTTTTTCAATCCAGCAAAGGGGGAAAAAATGCAAATTTAGTAGCATCATTCTCATTTAAACGAGGCCTTAAGGCCTATTTATGCTCCCTAACGGAAATAAATAAGGAGGTCCGCTCCAAGCGATTTCATGCGTCGCTGTATTTATGCTTCCATTGATCTTTTGCATTGCTATGACTGACCTCCGGGGGCAGTACTGAGTTAATCGTTAACTTACGACGTTAGTTTCAGACATCAGTTGGCGGCACTTATTCATGGCTATAAAGTTGTTTCTAACCACCAAAACACCCTGAATACTTGCAGAGCCTTTATTCAAAAGCTTGTGGAACTTCTAATGTTTTCGTTCCCGTCTTCATTCTTCTGCTGTTTTCCTCTCCCCATTTCTCTTCTTCCTCTTCTCTGGTTTGTTTCTGCTCAACTATGCTCAACACTGCCACCGCGGTTTCTGGTAAAATTACTCTGTCTTCTGAGTCAAATGACAGATGCACAAGGAGCCTGAAAACGCACCAAATACGCACGTAATTGACGCAGAAGATGGACAAAACTTTCCATGCATCTGCGTCGAGCATAAATGGGCCTTTGGAGAAGAACCTTCGTATTTCAGCAAGACTAAGCTGCTCTAGACTTGCCTGTTTTACATCAGCTGTATCTCTCTGAGAAATAGTCCATGTGTTGAACTGGCCTTTGGAAACATTTGTTACTCTGTGACTGGTATTCAAACTGAGGGTCATAAGATTATTTCAGGGCGTCGCCAGATAATGGTGAAAATTAAATTTACATTTATCAAATAAATGTGTCATTTGTATCATGGCTGTCAAAATTAAACAATTAAATCAGAGATAAATCTTAAATTAGCTCCTTCAATGTTCAACACAAACAAAAAGCCATGTCAGAAAATCTGAATTAGGCATCATCTCGATGAAAGGAGCAGACTTTGGGCTGTAGATGCCATTTATGAAGATTCTGATAGCCTGCAAGCCCAAAGATGATGGCTGCAGGATAACTCATCTATCAAACAACTAATCACTGTCGACAGAGGAGGGGTGTCTCATACACCAACGTGTTAATTTGGGGGTCACGGATCAAAAGATTTGAGAACCGCTGCAACGATGAAAGAGTGGAAATAACGTCCCATTTGGATTTGTCTGTCTCACAGGCGCAAACTGAAATTACGTCCCATGTTCTCTTGACGATGACACTGATTGTTGTGCAGCAGCAGATTGACTAATGATGCATTGATGACCCTTCGTCATTAGCCTGTCACATCTATTATACAGTTCTTGTCTGTGCTGCTAGCTCACTGACAAATGGCTTGTTTAGGAAGCGAAGATGCATGAAAGAACACCAGCATAGCACCTTTTAGACATGCAATGCTATCCATTAATCATGCGCCTGATTGGTTCAACTTCCTGCAGCTTTTCCATAACATCCAGACTAAAATTGGATTTTGTTGGACCCTGTAACACAGGGCCGGCCCGTGGCATAGGCAGTATAGGCAAATGCTAGGGGCGCGTGCATCCAGGGGGCGCCAGAAATGGGGGAAGAAAAAAAGTGTAACTTCTACTATTCTGAAAACTAGCTGGTATTATTATGTCTTAAGAAAAGAACAATATGCCCACAATAATTTAACGGAATAACAAAGCCTACTCGTAATAATAATAATGATATAGCCTACTTTCCTAACCCCCCCCCCCCCCCCCTCCCCTCTCTGACTACTTTGGTGCGTTACAGTTACGTTTGTGCGTTACAGTTACGTGCGTTACGGTGACGTTTTGTTTTAAGTCAACAAGCGCAACATGGTGCAACGTCCCAAACTGTGTGGTGCCCAAGAGAGTAAAAAAAGGACAGAAGAGGAGGAAAAACGCAACAAAGACAGAGGTAATGTTACAGTAAAGATTTTGTCAATGATACATTTTGCTGTTGGAGATCGATAATTGATACTGCTATTAGCCATTAGCATAACACGGTTTGCTAAACAGTAAATATGCAGGGCAGTTTTTTCTAAAGTCAGTTAATGTTATGAAGGTTTCAGTTTTTAGGGAAAATAGTAACTATTCCCATCTCACCTTCACCAGGCAACTTTGCAAATGTCTGTTTAGCAGGTGTTACAATGTTAATTGCATTGACAGTTATCTCACGTTTTCCAACTTGTAATAGTCAAAATGCTTTTCATTTCCATGTATGCCTAGCTGTTTGTTGTGTTACAGTTCATATTGTCTGAAGTGCGTTTATCATAGTAAACTTAACATCGGTGTTAAAGTGCACATCATTAGAGCATAATTTAGTATTCCCACATGTTATATTATACGACAGTATACATATTCTTTCACTGTAATGACAATAAATCTGGAAATGGTACATTGTATATTATATACAGTAGTGTATTATATACTGTATATCATATTCTTTAAATCATGTGTTTATTGTTAGATTGGGGTCACATGCTCCTCTTCTGTCTTCAGATGCACTGCTGAGGTTTCTCACCCTTGAAAATCCTCCCGTCGCCTCCACCTCTGCAGCAGAACCCAGCAGTGATGCAGCATCACTTGGACCTTTGGCTGCTCCAGTAGACCCGGCTTACTGGCCACCTCATATAACTAATAAACTACTAATAACTTGTTTTTTTGTGTTTGTTTCTTTAATACTCTCAAAGCATTTTCAGTGTGCAATTTCTTCATTTGAATAAATTTTTTTTTTAAATGAACAAGACAAAGCTATCAACTTTGTTGTAAGTATATGTACATTAGTAGTGGAATTTACTGCGATGCAAGGGGGCGCCACCTAAAATCTTGCCTAGGGCACCAAATTGGATAGGGCCGGGTCTGCCTGTTGATGATTATCAGTTAAACTGCTCGTTCTGTGTTTTGCTCTACTTGACAGTTGACAGTAAAGGTGAGGAGAGTTTATAAAATGCAAATGTCAGAAATGACAGACAAAATAGAACTTTTTCTTTCTTTTTTTGTCCTTTCCTTTTTTTTGTGAGTCTTTTTGTGAGTCTGTTCATCGTAGTTGTCACTGTACAGAAAAATATGCTCCCTTATTTGTGTCCAGTCCTTATAACAACATTGTATCTTGTCATTTGTCGTTTTTGGGGATGTTACGGTGGCTTCTGGTTGTTTTTAGCGCCTTTTGCAAATCAAAGGATTCATGATATGGCTGTCTATGTGCAGAACTCAGACAGTTTTGTTTTTTGTTTACATTCCACAAAATTAGAAGGAAAATTAATGTCAAGACTCTAATGCTTCTTTAAACAATAACATTGTTCATATAAAAATAACCAAATCATTTATGATAATTGAATTTAACTATATTCTATTTGTAACAAGTTAAAGGTACTTTACCCGATTTCACGTCCAGCTAGCTTAGTTAGCGATATCAGCTATTTTTTTTGGCTTTTCTGTGACACTTTTTTTCGGCTAAGGGGTTTAACTTTCATAACTTAATACCAGATCGCTAGGGGAACGTTATTACTGACTGACTGGAGTCTGGACGTTCCGAAAATTAACCTAGCAGAGAAAGAGCATCACGCCAAACTAGCCGCTGTCGCTAATTACACTATCCGGATGTGAAATCGGGTATGGCTCCTTTAAATAATTGAGGGTTTGTGTCAGTGTGTTCTGCTGTTTGAGGCCAGTATTGGAGGTAACACATTATCTGTGGCAACTAACATTGAACTTTAGTTTTGCAGTAGGAAAATACCATTGCTTAGTTAATTTCTCAAAAAAACTGTTGGTTACTGCCGACATATTTTTGAAAATCCCTGTCTTTCTCTGAGTCTCTTTTCTCCTCAGCAGGCAGCCAGGCCCTGCATATGCAGCTTACTCAGCGAACAAGATGGCGGAGAGTAGTGTTGTCATCTTAGAAGCTCTTACATAATTTTGAATATGTGGATGGAAAAGACAAGAGCAATTGTGGTGAAATGCATGTTGTGCCTGGGTGATGGTGAGTGTTTATAAGCAGCAAAGAGCTCTACTTCTTATCTGAAGCACCCACACACTACACAACACCAATGATTCTGTCAGAACTACAACCTCAAAACATTAACTGGCTTTCAGCTCAGCTGAACCTTAATCTCTGATAGAAATAAATAAACATGTTCATTACGTGGGGTAAGATTATTAATAACATCTCTATAGGCTACAAGCCACACATGAATTTGTGGATTAAAAAATAATAATAATAATAATGTTTTTTTGGAAACCATTTCAGTCATTGTTGGTATTAATCTGCAGAGTTTCAGAGTACATTTCTTTAGAGGGCTGTGTGATGCATATGTTTGCACATAATGATCGTAGTATGTTTCTGGTCCTTGGTGATGATCTGCTGTGAGCCCATTACTCAATCAAACAACAGCCATTCAGAGTTGACCTTTTCCTGCTCCGATTCCCCTGACAAGGTGCAGTCCTCCAGTAGAGTTTGATTACCTTCATGCTGGATTTGAGCACATAAACGTGTTGCATGAATTATTGGTGGTTGTTTTTATGTCAGCAAGGTTTTGCTGAGTTTCTAGTAGCTTTGCATGGTTTGAGTTTTAAATAGCCTATTTAACTGTCCATCCATCTAATCAGAGATTGGGTAACTCTTACTGTATTTGTTTCAAATACTTCAGCTCATTCACTTAATCTTTTGAAGTATGGACATTCATTATGTGCATTCCTGGAGCTGTCAGAAGCAACTCACTTTACAACTTTGCGTTCCATCCCAGAGCATAAAATGAGAGCTGCTTTTTGCTTTATGGCACTGCATTACATCCTAAATATCAGCACACTGACCGGTCTGAACGTGTACCATGGCTTATTTGGCAAACACCAAGACGATCTTTTTGGAAAAAGCTAGGAAAGGGAAAAGAGAAGGTGACATACCAATCGACAAGACACAACATCTGAGGGGCTTTTACAGATCCCAAATTAGCCTTCATTAGTAAAGAAGTGCTGCGTTAATGGCAGTAATGCTGTAATGTAAATAGTTACTTCCAAAAGTAATTACCAAACAGCACAAGCCCAAAAATAATTAATGTTGCAGAAATCTTTTTAATTTTGATATAAAGTGAACTAACATTTGTGTTAAGATTTTTATCAGCTTCTACTGTATCTGGGTCACATTTTACAGATTTTAAGATACAGTTTAGTGTAACCAGATTTTGTACTAACATTAAAATACATATCAAAGAAGAAACTAAATCACTAAGCCAGTAAGTGGTAATCATCTCAGTTTGCGAAAAGGATGTTGTATAACTTTTGACTGAAATATTAGCCTAATGTGAGTAACCTGCAGCACTTTGCTTAATGGCTTCCCTCTATAGGGCCGCTGAACTGTACTTTTTTCAGTTTTTCAGATGGAATTTTGCTATGGCTGAACAAAGTAAGGTGAAACAGAGTCTGAGGAGGCCAGAAAGAGTAAGTGAGGGACCTGTGTGAAGTTACAAGTTTGTAAAGTGGCCAAAAGTTACACAGTATCCTTTTAAAGGAGCTATACCCAATAATATGTCCAGCCATTGTAGTTAGCGAAAGCGGCTAGTTTTTAGCTTTAGCGTGATGGCTTTCTCTCCCGATGGGGTTAACTTCCAGATTCTGATCAGCCAGTAAGAGTGTTCCCCTAAGAATCCAGAAGTTCAGGAAGTTAACCCAATTGGCTGAGAAAGAGCATCATGCCAAAGCTAAAAACTAGCCAATATCGCTAACTAAAATAGCCGGATGTAATATCAGGAAGCTATAGCTCCTTTAATAAAGGTTGCCCTAACATGATCTCTTTCACAACATTGGTAGAGTGAATTACTTGAACTAGTCTTTAGGGCTGTAATACTGCAAACCGAGTAGCAAGGCCAAAACAATATTATTTCACATTTCATATTTATAAACAATATGAATTTTAAGGGGCAACCTTCCGCTAAAAAAGTGATGCCCATGCGGAAATGCAAAAAATTGCAGTTCCCTCTTCATCCGCTAGGTGCTGGCTGCAAAACAGAGCAATTTCCCATTGGGCGCCATGTTAAAAAGGCCAACTTTACAGCAGAATTAAACATATTTACAGCCTGGTTCAAAAAACAATTTCAGGATTAAAATGTCAGGTTTACCCTCATGCCAACTGTGGGGGGAGTGAAAAAAATTGTAGCGCCTCCGTTTAGATGTTATTTAATCCTAACGTTCCTCATTAGTTTGGTGCGTGTCCTTTTGATTGACAGGTGCCAGATATCCGGGAAAACGAGGCCTAGCGTAGCATAACCGCAGTTTTTTGCCGCTAACAGCGCTTCATATCTTTAACCCGCCTTCCTCTGTTGGCTGGTTAGCTCCCGTTAGGTACGGGTTAGCTTTGTTAGCACGTAGCTCGGAGTTTAATGGCTGTCAATCATCCCTCCCCGTGCTCTCAGCCCCCTTCTCCGCGCCTCGTTGTCGCCCATTTATGGGCTTTCCAGCAATCACGAGACTCGTGACGGTGACAAGATGTCGGAGGAAGGAACCTCCCAATGTGCATCACTTCAGCTCAATGCAATCCTATGGGTCACGTGGTTTAAGGGTTTGTCCATTATTTTTACAGTCTATGATGAATTTGCAAAAATAACTGTTATTTTCATTTATCGCACAATTATTTGAGAAAAATAAAGCGAATGGAGTAAATTAGCTAAACAAAAGCAAAACCTGTTGTCGGATGGCTTTCATTTACAGTCTGTCTTTTTGCCCCGAAAGCCCTCTACAAGAAAGATATTGATGATAGTATCGAGCAAAACTGGTATCAATACTACCTACAGTATATCTGGATAATCCGCCCATATCTACTAATCAGATTCAGATTCAGATGTAGTAATCCCCAGGGTTTTTTTTCTCTTCATCTGATGGAGGGAGTGAAGATGGTAAGAAGACAATATTTTGAATTCTGCTCCCACCTGCTAAAGGAACAAGTTTCTAGGATTTTTCCAAGTGATTGTATAGAGAATAAACCTTTTTTCAAGCCCTCTTGCTCCTCTAACACCTCTGTCTTGAGTTGCTTCACCGACGACAGCCGTCCTGGCCCTTTGAAAAACTAAAGTGTAAAAGTGTAGATGATGGTCATCTGAAGAGCCCTCAACAAGACAACTGTCATGCATGGGTTCAGCTTAATTTCCTGACTTGCAGAGAGATTGAATGTGAGCGATATGGTTCACTGTGAGCTTGTATTAGCCCAGCTACAAGCTGGCTAACGCTGCCAGGCACTTGTAATTGCACTGGTTGTCAGAGGTGATGGGATGTCTACTCACAGTGGATGTCTACTCACAGATGGACTGGGGATCAGCATTGACATCCTTATGGTGACAGGCCACAATACCTCACACCATGTTGGCCTGACAACAAAAGAGCCCCCTCCCCCCCGCAATAATCTGACGCTCTGCCCAACAAGCTGCTACTGAACTGTTCAGATACCAACAGGCGTGGTGCATCACACATGGGGTTGAAAAAAAAATCGCAAAGACCTCCTGCGCAAAGAAAGTTGACAAACAATAAGGAGGCATGACAGAAGTTCTGCCTGTCCAGACAACTCCACCGAAACCCTGATCATTTTAGAATTGTCTCTCACCTTGTGAGTCCGGCCATATTAACATGCAAGGTGTGCCAAGGTCTTGGATCCACAACCTTAAAGGTTTGGCAGTTAGTCGATGCAAAATACTGAATAATTTATAGCAGGGCAAATAAATTCCAGGCAACATCACCGCACCATACTCTGGGGCCGATTGGTTATTAACGTGAAGTTGGTCAGGAAACTTTCGGCTGTTTAAAGGGCAACGGCTGAATATCTTACTCATCGGATTAGAATGAAGATCACCAGCGTACATAGAGGTCAAATCAATGTGTGGCAGGTAATGAATTAAAACAGTACTAAAGAAAAACTAAAAACTCCATGAATGTCAAGCTGAAAATGGACTTAGTTTTGTTTGCTTTTTCAGATTAAGCATAATTTGCAGCAGACATAGAAAAATGTGCATTTCTCTAAAAGCAGAGCCGCTTCCACCAGCTGTTTGGTATTAATCTGGAGACAATTAACTGCAAATGCCTTCTATTTTTTATAATTTTAATTGCATTTTAGAATAAAAACTTTGTCGTGGTAAATTCACGAAGATGAACATTTCCACTGCAATAATTAAAGAGGAAGCTAAATCAACCGTAAAATGCTCAATCTAGATACTGTTGATGAGGCTGTTTTTGTTTCTACACATTTGGGCCGAGGCTCCAGAGATATGCACCACAATGCTTTTCCGCATTTCACATTAAAGTAACAGATCTAAGCTTTTTATAGCAGCTTCAGTTTTTATCATTGATGGAGATCACAAGTACTGAGGCTCGCCGGACATGATGATGAAATCAAATGCAGAAAAATGTCATGTTGATAAACAGTGTCTACAAACTGCAGCAACTTTCGCTCAGCTTCAAAAACAATTAACAGATGCCTTTAAGGGACTCTCACTTGAGGCATCTCCTTGCCATCTGCTTTATTGTGGATTTGACATTAATGCCTACTGTGAGAACACTGAACCAACACATAGAAATCCTTTCACCCACAGCTATGACACAGTTACTCTGAAGGTATGAACAGGATTTATTTAGCTCTCTAATTAGAGTAATATTATAAATGTTCTAACTTCACAATGGTGGAAAACCAAATTGAGGTCAGCTGACAGTTTCAGTCATCCATGCTGGCAACAGATGCGATTATTTTTTTGAAAAGCACATTTTATCTTTAAATGATGATGCATCTTGTGTTTAGTATATCTGTTTTAGAAAGCTGCACCGTAATACAACTCGCTGCCAGCCATAAGAATCTCCATTACACAGACATACTGTAAAGACAAAATCTAAATTCAAATAACTGGTGAAGTAGAAAGGGCTCCCTCTGTGATAAGCTCTTTGGAATAGTGGAGTGACAGATACCCACAGCATGTGTCTTCCCCGTAGGCTCCTGTACAAACACACACACACACCATCACTGCTCTGACAACTGGAACACAGGACAGCAAATATCCAATCCTGCACAACCATGTGCTGTGCAATTACTGTATGGTACAGTAATACATAATAATGCTGGAAAGTTGTATTATAAAATTTGTAATTTCAAAGAAAGAAATATTTTAATATGTTATGTCTCCGTTAATGTTATAAGTCTTTATTAGTTATTTCAGTCTGTGATTAATTGTACTGTGAGTAAGTTAGTTTTATTTTTCCTAAAAGTAAAACTTTTGACAAATTCAGTGGGTCAAGCTTGTCAATCTGAGGCATCAGTAAACAAACATGACATTCTTATATCCTCTCAACTTCATGTTCGGACTGTCGGATGTCATTGTAAAGCTGTTATGTTCTGATTTAACCTTTTTCTTGTTGACTTAAAGATGCCAAACATATATATAATTATATTACATGAACATCTATTTACTCATGAGGCATTCAAGGAAAACCATTATAATTAAGGAAATCATGAACTTCCACTACCTCAAACAATTTTACTTTTGTAAAAGCTGTAATTAACAACATAACTAAACATTTTGAGAACTTGTCATTTGTCAGGGACTTCAATTGTGTGTCCATGATAATGTTCTTATTGTCAAATACAAGGATCTCCTAAACCCGCTATAGTTTTGGTTTCTAGAACTAACCAAGTAATAGCGGACCCAAACTAACAGGAAATTGTGTGAACTATGGCTAGCTTACACAGCAAGTAAAAAGTCAATGAAAATCAAGGAAATTAAAATAGATAAACTGCCCCAAACTGGTCCTTAAGTTAGGTTTCATGCATTATGAGTCACAACCCAAACTTCCTTATGAGTCATTTCCTTGAGAGTAAACACTCATGGATGAGCATCAGGGTGCTGATAGGCACCTTGAGACTGTGTCAGGGACATTACAGGTTTTGACAAAGCTGCAGCACCCTGGAAAGGGAACATGTTGCTCTTCCTGGTGTTTGTGGCACTTTGAGGATTATCCCTGCAGACTCATCTCACAGCTGGCTGCACATAGAAAGCAGTGTAATTTGTCCAGGATAGAGGACAGCTCTTTCTGATGAAAATCACGATTAGTCATGCTGAAAAACAGATCAATCGATCCATTCTGTGTTCTCCTTTTATCTACATCTGGGTTAATGTACATGTGAAGAAAATTTGTTGTACAAGAATTTTTACTGTATTATTATTTATTTTTTTTTGACATTGTAAATATTCACTTGTGTTAATACATCTGAAATGCAGCAGTCAAGTCCTGATGGCTACTCGATGCTGCCTCTGAATAAAATAGTTTGAAATTGATGGAAATTTTCCAACTTCTTTCTAGAGAGACCAAGTAAACATATTCATTCATTTTCTCAAGTTAGTTTGCTTAGCTCTGTATAGTTCCCGCTGCTACTGTATGTGAATTTGTTTCTGTGTAATAGACATTATAAAGAAGTAATTTCTAAGCATGTTACTCCCCCTAACTAACTTAATTTACTAAATAAATTAAGGTTATCCAATGATAGCAAAAGAAATCAAAGAAAAATTAAATAAAAGCAGCTGGGAAAAGAATAACAAAACAAACAAATTTCTGCTAAGTTTTAGATCCAGTAGATGTTTTAATCAATTGTGTGAAACTTGAAACATTTATGCAGGGCATTACAAAACGTTTCATCCTGCATGAAATGTTATATTCCTCCTAGCTGGCAGCATGAACCGGACTAACACAGTAAATCCAACAACACACAGAAACAGAGCACATTGAAACACTCCACACATATTTTCAAAGTGCTCACTCATGTATAGTCTTGCACTAGTATACAGCAAAGAGAACTTTCTTCCTTTAATTTTTTTTTCTTTTTTTTTAGATACAGTCACACACCCGTGGGGATATACAGAGGAAAGGAATACACACAGCTGCCCCATCTCCTTTTGCTCAGCTCAGCAGTAAATTTCTCAGGACATCACAATGGCAGCCTTTCTGCCTGCTTTACCGAAGAGTGTCTGGAAACCTGTCATAGAGCTCACTCAGGTATAGCAGAAGGCCCACAAGTGATTCATTGCAAATCATCTCCACACATTGGTAGCTCTTTTCTTGTGATCGTCTCTGATACAGTATGTCAAGTTCATTTAGAGATCTCAGAGAAGCCTGGCTAGAGAGCGTTTGTTCCGGGATCCTGAGTGTGCCATATGGCCATAAACAACTCACAGCCAAGTTGGACCTCTATGTGTTTGCTTGCAATTCTTTAAAATTGACTCCTGCCCTGTATAAATGATTAGTTTAAAAAGGAAAGCTATTAAACATTCATCCTCTTTCCTGTGCTGTTATGTGAGTTTTGCAGCACATTTAAATGGGGATTTGTCAATGCCAAAAACAACTACACCTGCTTGGTCAAAGTGTTTTTTAAATGGCACACAGAAAAGGCTACCTAAAGCTATGAAGAGGCAAGAAGGACAACATAAATCAAAGCCAGTCCACTTTAAGAATCTTTGGTTAAGTTTCACTTTGAACCTGCAGTACAAAAGGGTCAATTACATAGAGATAATCCAGAACTAATTCAGCTGATTGATGGTCTAATTATGCCTGTTTATGTCATGCTTGATAATTCAATATTTGATAAGCATAAGCACCCACTTACAGCATAGAGCAGTGGCGATAATGAGCATGCGAGCATGGCTATTGTTTGGAGCTTTTCTATGACCCTTAATACGGCATTACATCAGCTTCAATAATTTCAGCCCATTTAAGACTCTGTGGGTCTCATTATTTACAGCAATTTTTAAAACATTTATTAAACTGAATTTATGGTGATATCACACAGTTTGAGGAGAAATCTACTACATCAAGGCTGACTGATGAGCAGTTGCAATTTAATCTCTTAACTGTGATTATTCATTCATTTGTGAAAATAATGGACACTAACTGTATTGATGTCAATGCTGTGAGCTTCTGTTTTCCAAAGATCCGTGAAATGTGTGTTTCATGGATCTTTTTGTTTTGTTGCAGCAATGCTTTTTGGCCATTAATTGTAATTGTGCAAGGACAATTTGTTGCCACAGCTGACAAATGTGAGGCTTAAGTGAATGAAAATAGATGAATTGTAAAGTGCTTTGGGTGGCATTAAAAGTACTAT
Source organism: Craterocephalus amniculus (assembly GCA_036024015.1). Classification (NCBI taxonomy): domain Eukaryota; kingdom Metazoa; phylum Chordata; class Actinopteri; order Atheriniformes; family Atherinidae; genus Craterocephalus; species Craterocephalus amniculus. Next base: position 2,402 of record JAVQJG010056965.1, on the reverse strand, counting down.
AGACACCTTATTCTTTAACATTATCATTGTTAATCAATTTGATGCCATTAAAAAGTATGATTACTTCCCCTTTAGAATCTGACACATTTGTAAGAAAATTAATGATGGGCAATTTTATTTTTTCTCATTTAAGTCAACTACACAACCAGTGAAAACTCAAACCGAAACAGCTGTTAAACGTTCCTGCTTCCACCTCCAACTCGAGGTCGGGAGGTGGCGGTGATTCCTCCTGGGCAAAAACTGGTAAACTCCCTTCACTTTACAGAGCAGTGATAAACTCTCTGGCTCTGATGAGAGGAGCTGTGTGCTGTTTATTGCTGAAGGTGGAAGCAAAATCATTCACCACTAGCTCGATCCTGTATGGGCCGTACTGGTTTATATTCCAACACATCGCTGTAAACAGACCTGCGCTCTTCGCGATGAGACATAACTCACACCCAAACCAAAACAGTCGACTTTTTAAAGAGTTTGTGTTTGGTGTTTTGACTAATCGATTTGTTATGTGTTTGGATCGAAAACAGTACCAATAACATGTAAAAAAAAAAAAAAACACCCATTTCTCTTCAGATAGGCTGAAACACTCAGTTTATCTAAATCCAGGTTAAAGACCCACCTGTTCTCTGCTGCATCTATTTTTATCAGGTATGTGTGGGGGGACCCCAAACTGCCTTTTTCTCAAGGACCTCATTTCCTGGGCAAGCTTACTGTGGCTTTTCACAATAACAACTATTCTTATCAATAATTTATGATAGATGAGCTGCCACCAGCCACCTCTTCCAAGTTACCTAAAATTCTGCCACAACAGTCGAAGCTATCATGTTATGAAAATGCTGTGGGGTCTGACGTAGCTGGTGCAGTAGGTAGCAGTATGCACCTGTTCACGTTGTTTTCCACGGGTTATTATTATGAAAAAGAAGGAGTGTAAGGCAGCTACAGCAGAGGACCAGAGATCAGAGAGCTGGCCAGGGGTTGACAGAACAGCCACATCAGTTGTGAAGTCAAAGAATCAATGAAGCACTCTTCAAATTTTAAGTTTATAAGAGCCTGCAAAACCAGGGCAAACATTATGATGTGCTTGTTTTTCTTAGACAGGACATGCTTATCACTGTATGAATGAAGTGACGCCATTACATTACCCACACCACGCAAGGTGTGTATGTTTGTCACAGATGGAAAAACAGAGTTAAAATAAACGTTGCTTGTAGTAACCAGGTAATCTAATGACTTCTATCCATGGTTACTACACTCTTACCGTTACTGATTATTGTAACGCAGCGTTATAGCCTAACCCAGCACACTGTCATCTGACTAGAGATTCTACAGAGAGATATTATAATATAGCCAAGGTGATGATGACCTGGTGTCAGTCGAAGCACCTCTACTGTGATGGAAACAAACATAAGACATCCAGCAGCATTAAAGTAGATTATTTTTCTGTTAGTAAATTTTGTTCTGTTTACTGTTAAGTCCACTAATTTTCCATTTCATTCATTAGATCCAATATTTCTTTTTATGAGTAGATGAGCAAGCAAATCTATTTGAAGTTCTGTTAAAGGGACATTTTTTAAACTTTTTTTGAAAAAGCAATGGAATAATTACTTTTGTTAGTAATTAGATATTTTTTAAAACTCAGTTACTGATTTATTTTTGGTAGGAAATAACTAAAATTAATTACTATTCTCCCCTCCCTGGGCTGCCACCTTATCGCAGTGGAGGGGTTTGAGTGTTCCAATGATCCTAGCGGCTATGTTGTCCGGGGCTTTATGCCCCTGGTAGGGCATCCCATGGCAAACAGGTGTCTAGGGGAGGAACCAGACAAAGAGCGGCCCAGAGACCCCTGTGATGAGTACAGCAAATGGACCACGGTTTCCCTTGCCCGAACGCGGGTTACCGGGGGCCCCTCTTGAAGCCAGGCCCGGGGGTGGGGCTCGGAGGCGAGCACCTGGTGGCCGGGCATTTGCCCATGGGGCCCGGCCGGGCTCAGCCCGAAGAAGAAACATGGGTCCACCCTCCTGTGGACCCACCACCCATGGGAGGGGCCTTAGGGGTCGGGTGCAGTGTGATTCGGGTGGCAGCCAAAGGTGGGGACCCTGGCGGTCCGATCCGCGGCTGCAGAAGCTAGCTCTTGGGACATGGAACGTCACCTCTCTGGCGGGAAAAGAGCCTGAGTTGGTGCTCAAGGTTGAGCGGTTCCGACTAGATATAGTTGGACTAACCCAAGTCCTTGAGAGGGGGTGGACCTTCTTCCACTCTGGAGTTGCTCGCAGTAGGCGCCGAGCAGGAGTGGGCATATTGGTTGCCCCCCGTCTTGGTGCCTGTGTGTTTGGGTTTACCCCGGTGGACGAGAGGGTAGCCTCCCTCCGCCTTCGGGTGGGGGGACGGGTCCTGACTGTTGTTTGTGC
>JAVQJG010056947.1:0-17796 GCA_036024015.1 Craterocephalus amniculus | reverse complement strand
GTATAACTCTTTCCAGATGAATACTTGTCTGTAATGTAAAGCTGCCTGTGGGGCTCATTTTGAACTTCAATACATCCTTTATACACAGTTCATTTTCTTTTCCTTCTTTTCCTTCCATCAGAGCTGTTTAAAGGAAGGAAGCTATAGATCACAGTGACCAAAGCCATCTTGGTAAAATACAACTCAGAATAGAAAGAATAGCTCAACTGAAGAATCCTGAAACGTTTTTCCTTTCCTAATGAATTCTGAATATCTCTCAGCACTGGTAAGGATTTTCTTTTCATTGGCAGTGTCCAGATAACTAAGCCAGCATAGTTGTCTTTCCACATGAGGCAACTGGCTCTTGGATATTATCTTTAACGCTTGCATGCGTGCTTGTGTGCACTCGCATTCATGAAGGCAGTAACAAATGAAAGCAGAAACATCAAAGCCAGAGAATGTAACAGCTGTGGTATTTGTCATTGCCCTTAGATTTATCTCCATCAAAGAGCTACGTCACTGGAAGCCTTGTGTTCGCTTCATACCTGGGTAAAGTAAGTTTCACCACTTGTCAAAGAGAGACCTCATTTGAATGTTTTGGAGGGCTTGAAATCAAAGCGTTTCATTGGGAGTCAAGCATCAGATGGACAACAAAAGTGCTTCTGCTGGCTCAAATTGTTCATTTTGTTCAAACAGGACAGAAAATGTCTTAATATCTGTTGAGTGGTCAGCTTGAGAAAAATGTCTGAGTGAAGTTTTTCCTGCAGCTCAGCAGGAAATAAACTGTCAAAGAGCCATTTTTCTGTAAAACTGTCAGCGGCTTACTTGCTTTGACAGTCGAAAACAGCCACCAGAAAGAGAAAACCTTCTAAATCTTTTGAAAATCTACAGGGCTGTGGATTCTGTCCCCTATAAGTCATAACAGGAGCAAGTTAGGAAAGGGGCAATGTCAACAGAAAGAATGACTACAAAATAAACAAAAACCTGTTTTGTGTTTCATTTAGGTACATGAGAAATGGATTTTAAAAACTGAATCTATCCATAAATGAGAATCAACAGCACTATTTTGTCAACACACTTCTAACTAGTCAAGAATTCTCTTATTATCAGAGCCTACAGACATGTGTCTGACAATACAGTCAGCTTCCTGACAATACTTTGCTCAAACCATTGTTCCATGGGACTCATGTTTATGCCTGCCGACAAGCCGTAGCACAGTTCTTCAGAAATAAAGGGCAACAACACTGCATTAAATCCTCAGCTAACACACAGTAAATTTATACACAACAGCGAGAAAGCTAATACAATAGAAAGGAGATGTAAATATAAATGAGAAGATTCAGCAGTGAAATAGAGTCTAAAGCTAATAAGGCTAAAGTAAGAATATGTACCGCTGCACACCCAATTTATAGGAATTCACTGGAAATCCTTGGAGGATCTCAAATACATCAACTTGCTATATTCCACTGTTGAAAGTATTTCAGCTGCAAATTAGTTCCAGACCCAATGCTGCACGCTACACTCTCACTATGGCAATAGTGATAGAATCCTGATCCCTCTGTTTATGAGCCACATTAGACAATACATTGGTGATATCGGAGATTTCCCATCCCAGTGGTCTGTGTGGTTAAAAGCTAATTTCATCCAAAAACATTATAGGTTAAACATAATCTCACAGTGGTTTGTCCAATTTCAGCAAAGCAGGATTCAGCAGTTTACGCACATACAGTATTTTTTGTATATTTACTTAACTGTTCACTGTAACAAGGGGGATGTCATAACCTTTTCATTGCCAGTCCGGATGCTGATAGTATTAGATGCTGATGCTGCCAGAAAATCCTTTGTTTTCACCATCATTCAAGAAAGAGATGATTAGAAAATAAACTTCGGCATAGTCTGGAGTTATTGAAATCACTTCACATTTAATCCCACCATCTTTAATGTAATTTATCTCCAGTACACTAGGGATGTGAACTTAAATGCTCTGTAACATCCAGATGTAAACAAACTCTGTTTGACTTTGCTGAAAGTTGCTGTTTGCTCGAAGTTACCTCACATTGATATCTCACTCTGCATGTTGCAAATGACTCAGCCGTCTCTCTGTCGCTTTGTCACTCTGTGCCTCTCTTCCTAACATCTGTCTTGAGGTGGAAACAGCTTCACACCAACTGTGCCCGCCTGCCAGCCAGTCAGCTTGTTTTTTCAGCCCCATTAAACCTCATTGCTGCATCATTACAGCAGGTCTGTGCCTCTTATCCTGTATACTTCCTGGTTACCCTGCAGTGCAACAACACCTGCTGAACATACAGAGGATAAATCGAGGGCAAAGCCGTGGTTAAATACCACAGGAAAATGCCAGCTCTGTCTGCATCCTAGCATGCATGGATATGAGATGTCTCTTGAATGTCACAGTTCTTTGCATTCGGTTCGCATCTCAAATAAATACTTCACATCAGAGATGGTCCATCGCAGCCTTTTTCACAGCTCTCATAGGAATGAACAGGCATTCAGAAAGGATGAAGGAAAGATGAAGTAAAACAATGTGAAGAGACTGACAGCGAAATGTTTAGAAGACAATGGCGGAGCACTAATAAAGATCCAGGATGTGATTAAGATACGCAGTCCATTTATGTTTCCAATGTAATAAAAGCCTGCTTATTTCCTCCTTAAATACATCTTATCTTACCCATCCTTTAGTTTCCATTGGCTATCCTCTCTTTTACACCTTCACTTTCCCCAATCTTATGTTCACTCACCTCCTCTATCCTTTCCTCTTTTCCCTACTTGTCATTCACCCTTTGTCTCTGTGAGATTAAAACCTAATCTCCTTTAATGGCAGCGTTGCTGTCTAAAACACTTCCTGAATGCTTAGTTAATATTTAAAGAGGGGAACATTTCCTTCTCTACCTTCTCATTTTCTTCCTAACCTTCATGTCTCCTTCCTACTGCACATCTTCATACTACCCTCATCTTTACTTTCCTTTATTTCATTCATAACTCAGAGCAGCCTCTTTGTCCCTCTGCTTTTCACCCTTCCTGTATGATTTTCTTCTTCCTCAAGCAAAGATCTAATCTTTCATAATGATTGTCTGGGTGTCTAAATGTTCTCTAACGGCTTAATCAATTCTTAATGAACATATCATAAATACTTTATGAACCCTAAACCTTGAAATCCCAAGTGTTTCATTAACCATGGAGATATATTCTTAATTCCCATCTTCATGATGGCTGGAGGGCTGAGAAAATCAACACTAGATTCTGATTATCTGATCATCCAATCTTTGGTCAGTTCATAATATCTAGGAGGTAGCTGCTCTTACTGATTCATATAGTCAGGGTTTGTGTCCAGCCCTGCCATGATAAATTATGAAACAGGCACAAAAGGAAATCCCTTTACTTCCAATCATTTCATATTCAGCCCATTTTTGTGACACCTAGTAAGGCTTTCACAACCTAAAATTCATGTTCATGTCTTATAAGACTGCTGACTCATGACCTGGTAAGACTACAGTGGCAGCAAAAAAATCTAAAGATCTGCCCTAGAATCAGTGTTTGGTTAGTCTTTACTGGCTTCACTGGCTGCACCAGAAAAGATGAGGATTTACTGCATGTTTGGTTAACACTATCATGTTTATATTTCACCCTTTATTGGTTCTATATCTATAATTGGTTCATTTCTATAATGTTCGGCTTTGAGAAGAAAAAAAAACAAACAGCTTATACTGTAGACGCAGCATCAGTTTTGCGGTCATGGTTTATCATTTGCATCAATTTACTTTAATAACAGATTAACTTGTGTCCAAGAATATGACATTTGTGACAGCCTAATGAAGCTGCTAAAAGACTGTTATTAGCACAGGCAGAATATGAACTAGACACATCTACGGGGGGATACCATTTCAGTCAGCTGTACAGGAAATGGTTATAATCCCAGGCACAAACATCTCATCACGAAACCTGCCATCGCTCAAGATTATTTTAATCTGTCTATCATTATTTCAGTCAATATATTGTTGCTCTGGAGCTATAGCTTGTTATTTGCTCCATGTATTTGTGTGCCTATTATCTCCTGAATCACATATTTAAGATGCAAAACAATAAAGCAGCTTGGAATTCATTAATCCAAGCTGTTTTACACATGTCTCAGCTGGCCTGGGAGAGCTTCAGGATCTCCCAGATGAGCTGCAAAATATGGCTGGGGAGAGAGATGTCAGGGCTTCCCTTCAGGCTGATGCCCCTGCGACCCAATCCAGGATAAGTGGTAGAAGATGGATGGATGGAGTTCATTATTGTTAGTGAAACAACAATTTTCAAGAAATAACAACCACTTTCAAAGGCCATTTACAGTCAGTACAAACATGAATTAATAAACGAATGCTACAGCTGACTGTTGAACTTTGTTAATTCTCCACCAGGTTTTTGGTGTGAAAAATATTAAATTCAGTTCACTCCAATCCAATTCAACTTTGTTTGTATAACGCAAATTCATAACAACATCATCTCAAGGTGCTTCACTGACAATCAGTTTAAGCCAATCTGATTGTTATACATTCCTATATACAAGCCAATTATTAACAAATATGTAAGGAAGACAACAGACTGCATCGAAAAGAGTCTTCGATCATTCCCCATCTAAGCAAGCTTCAGACGACAGTAGGTAAAAAAACTCCCTTTTAACAGGAAGGCAAAACCTCCAGCAGAACCCGGCTCAGGGAGGAGCCGGGTTCTTACATTCACATGTATGAAAGGAAAGACAAAAACAGACCCCAGCTTAAAAAAAAGCAAAGTTCTCCTTTAAATAGTGGCCTAGCACCTATCAAAAAAAGCCATTACAGCAGTTTTCGAGCTCAGGGATTCTCATTTTATGTCCATTCAGAGACACTATTGTAAAAATGTTGCCATAAATATGGCAGCTGTCATGTATGTGGACCCATGGCATGTATATAAATAGCTAATTAAAATGAACAGTTATCTAAGTAAAGTGATCAGACACCAGTAGTACTATGTTTTAAAAACTTACTGTATATTTTTACCACTAATCTTTGATTTTGTTACATGCTTCACTTTTAAACATGATTAAAATTGCAGGACTGTAACTCCCCAGGTGCTATTAAGTCGCAAAAAAGATTAATTAACATTAACATTAATATCATCTCACTGAGTGAAAATCAGAAAATCAAAGTTTCAAGGATTGGTAGTTGATTTTTTCTTCTTCGCAATTAAAAAAAAACTTCCCACAATACAAGGCTAATTTAAAGCAAGAAGAGTCTCATTTTCTACACTATCTGGACTAACCAGTACCATATGCTGTTATTATACATGAAACAAAAATCAGAAATGTGTTCATTTTCAAATTCTTCAGTGCTTTCTCTAGTACTCTTTTGTTCATACAATTACATCTCCATAATGTCTTCTTCCTCTCTCCTCCCATCTTTCTCATTTTTCACTCACACTGTCTCTACTGTGCATTAAAAGGCCAGCAATTCATCACAGAGTCCAAAAAGAGAGCTGTGCTTGCTGCACATCAGTCTGCAGGCCCCTTGTCTTCCAGCTGTCCAGAGCTGGAATCAATCACCCAATCCTGAGATGCCAAAAACATCCAAAAGGGTCAGGCATCGATAGAAAGGAGGGAGAGAAAGACATGTGCATGGAGATAAAGGAAGAAAAGGGTGGAGGAGGACATGCAGATAAACAGAAGGCTTGGGTGAATAAAGAAAACATTTCCTTGAATGAATACAGATCAAAAGGGCCTCAAAATTTGAGAAATTCATTCTCCCGTGAGAATAATGTGAAATGAAAAAGTAAGTGTTGTGTAACGTTGTTTAGTGTTAGTGCTGATGGATGCTCAGACCAAACAACACACCCTGGCCTGATTTTAAAGTTGCACGTCATGCTGTTGATCCAGTTGTTTATTCTTCAAAGAGGCCACACGAATGTAACCAGCTGAGCAGAAGTGGTGTCATTTCCTGTGGCTATGGTTGTTCATTCTTTATGGCACCATAATGAATCCCTTGCAACCTTAGACCATGATATGGAATATGGCTTTTGCTGTATTTCTGAAAACTAATGGGATGTTGAGTATGTAATTTGATTGCACAGACATCCAGAAATCTAGCCAAAAGAGCCAAATACTTCTGTTTGCATAAATCCAGACAAAGCAAATAGTCCAAAATGTCCAAAACTATTTATTAGATTCCAACCCTGAGATGGTGGGAAGGCAGTATAAATCCCTAAAACTCTGAACATCTCTGAACAAAATCACAAACATGCAGGCTTCTCTGGATGATCTGCTTTTAATATCCAATACCATAACCAATACTATGCCTTATGCATTTTTTAACCATTTTTTTTACCTCAATCCATCATGCCTGTTTTGAAATAGCTTAGAAGCCATATAAGACCACCTCTCACCATGAAAACCTATGTATTAAACTGTGAAGAACACCTGACATAGAAAAATGTATCAAGACACTGTAAGAGCTATGCATAGACAAGCCACACACAAACACCCAGATCAAAAAGGACATAATTTCTTAAAACAGCTTATCCAGCACTGTAATCCTGACTCAAGTTCTCTTTTGTTTCTTTCTACGCTCCTCTGTAGTCCTGAATGCTGTAATCAAGGCTAATGGGACTCAGCTGTTGGCCAGTCTAATTACCTGGAATGCAGACAGATGATCTTTAAAGACAGGCCTGCACACAGAAACAAACACACACACGCACACACACATACATGCAGTTGTGTTTTGATCACCTCAGGGAACATTACACTGACTTGGATATGTTTTCTTGAGACTTAAGCGCAGAATGTAACCCCCTCCATATCGGCACTAAAACCAACCTTAAACCAAGTTATTGTACGATCTGAAAATGTACTGAATGGTTTTACATTTTGTCCCCATTGTGAAATAGGCTCCCTATGATGACTGTCAGGTGTATGTCACAAGGTGAAATGAGCAGGTGCTGCCAGAAACTGCATTGTCTCCCACTAGCTCGGTTTTAGCATGGTTTTTAGTGTGTTTTTACTGTTTTTTCCATGTTTTTTAACTGTTTTTACTCCAAGCAAGTGGGAGTTTTAATGAACTGATTGGCAGCACCTGCGAAGGACTCCTCCCATGCTTCTCAGGAACACCTGAACGACGACGATGACGAACATGAACATGAACATGAACATGATGACGATGAGGATGCAAGGAGGGCGCTACCGGAGGAGGATGGAGGTGGCCGCGGAGAGGCCCATGGCCAAGGCTGGCAGCCGTGGCTGCCGGGATCCTGACGGCCTTGGACGACCCGGCCCCGGGATGAGAGAGTATCTTTTAAAGAACCCCTTGGTCGGGACATATAGACACACACATATCATAAGCTGTGTTTCAATTCAAGATCTGTACACTAGAAGCGCAGATGTGTCGGCTGCATACATCACAGCGGAGCGCCAAGTAATGTTCAAAAGCCTCCAAAGGAGCTTTTGAATCTCCCCTCCTAACCCGCACTCTGTTTGCCTGTAGCAAAGGCTACTTGGCGGTGTATCCTTCCACTTTTCTCCCATGATTCAATTTGAAGAAGATGGAAGGCAGAGCCATGGCTCTGATGACAGGGAATGTGCAGCAACGTGTGGAGGAGTAGCTACATTTCTAAGTGTAAGCATTTCTTTTTCCTTAGATATGTGACAGAATACAAAAAAAGGTTTTTTCAACCTGTGCATTAAAATTGTGTTATAATTAATATTTGTGGATTCCTAATGCAGTATCTGCCAGCTTTTTTTTTTAAAGCCAGCCATTGATGCTTTTACCGGACATTTCCGGCTCCATTTAGTTTTTTTAAAAATGCAATTATGTGAAGAAATTAGCACGAATAATGAGAACGCTTTAATATCTACAGTTGCTGGGCAACAGGGGACTGGAGCACTATGGGAAATTCTTGCACACTAGGTAGGCTGTCTCATTTCACGAATGAAAGACAGCTTGGAAGTGTGCAGCCTACGGAGGCCACTCAGCAGCCTTCGTGGGCTGATCAGTGAAGTGTGCAGACCCTGAATTGGGACAGAGCAACTGTGTTTTTGTCTTTGCACCTGCATGTTATTTAGTGTGAGGAAGTATAAGTCTGTTTCTTGTTTTGGGGTTATTACAATGAACTGTGTGTGGATACATATGTAAAAGGTGAATAAAGCTTAGAGATACATTTAGATACATCTAATGTTCCTTCTTATGCTCTGGAAGTCACAGTGAACAGCTAAGTAGCTAATATTCACTAGTCTTCTTCTCTATTTCTTTTAAATCACCCTGCAATAATCCAGTTTTGCTTACATTTCCTCATGAATTCCAGTCATATTGTGTGCTTATAATAACATTTTAACTGAGTCTGGCACATATAAACTTCCTTAAGAAGGTGAAAATGTTTTTTAAAACATCAGTTGGAACACAAGGTGAAAAAAACTTTGTGTTTAAATGGGAAAAGAATAATAGCAAGAGAATATAAAAATATAGCATTACATAAAGTTTCCAAAACTCCCCACACAATGCAATATGCAGTAAGAGGACAAACCAATGTGTACCTTTTTAGAGCACAGATGGGACGGAGAGAAGTGCTGCCCAGAATATAAAACATTCAAGAACAACACAGACTGCTGGTTTTACAAGATAATAACAGAGCCAGCCGTTCGCAGATCCGATTTGTAGATGTTAAAGAATAATAATTTTAAAACAAATGTTTAGACTTGAAAACTCATGAAAGAGGGTTCGAAACAAATCTTTTTCCAAGTCTGATAAATGTGTCTCAGTGTCATTCGAGGTCATGTCAGTCCGATGTCACAGAGTCTGCCTGAGGAGACAGACAGCTTCAGGGGAAGCCTGGTTCTAAATGATTTATTGGATCTGGAACCAAAGAGGCGAGTTGTCTGTGACACTGCAGGTACACACCCTGTGTTAACGCCTTTGAAGGAGAGCTGTGTGTATATGTGCACATGTGTATGCGTGCAAGCTTGTGCACAGGCCTGTGTATGTCAGTCAGCATTTGAAGCTACATCATCACTGTGAGGCTGTGAGGAGTGTTTCATGCCAGTTCAGAGAGACTCATTAATGATAGCAGTAACACAAAACACGTTTACAGAAGTACATTAAAAAAATAAAATCTACTCTTAATCAGAGGTGTCATGCTGTCTGATGATGATTACTGATGGAGTGATAGAGGAATAAATAGAAATTAGTGTGATGACGAAAAGGATATTATGAAGAAAATAACAATTGAGAGATCATTTAATTTGTCAGAGAGCAGCAAACATGCAGTATTTTGTTAGTTAAACCCAACGAGATGCAATAGTAAGAGGAGCCACTTTCCACTTTTCATTTGGCAGGTTATGGGATCAACACATTTTCATGTCTAATATGAAATACTTAAAGCATCTAAAGCTTAATAATCAAAGTAATTAACTTTTACTTCTTGTAAAATTGTTGAAGCTTAGAAAGAAGTTGCAAACATTTTTGGGGACTAAGGCAGCCCATATCCAATTGGTTTTTATTCATGTGGGTAAAGAATATGCATATGGATGGCCAGATTTTAGGATGATATAAAGCGTATCATCAGCATAAAAAAAGCATCTCTTTCTTTCACTTGCACGGCCAGTAGTAGGGTGGTAGGTACTGTAGTATACAAGTAAACAAAATCAACTTTCATGTTCCACTCAACACACATGTTTCATCACAATCATTCATTTTAAATCTTCTTTTGTAAAGCTTGATGTTTTTTTAGTGAATTATTATCCCAAGAGATATATAACCAATGAAAACTGAAGGGTATAATTTAAGGTTATTGGGGATATTTTCTGATTGACTAGTAAATGGCAAATGGACTGTACTTTATAGTGTTTTCTTAAAATGCTTTTACAGTACATGTCACACTCACCAACAATCAGCACTTGTACCGCGGTAGACACACTGGGCGGCAACATGGGATTCAGTGTCTTGCCCAAGGACACTTCAACATTTTATCAGGGGAAGCCTGGAATCCATCCATCAACTTTCTGGTTGGCACCGGTAGATCACTGCTCTTCCTTCTGAGTTATTGCTGCCTAAGCTCAAGCTGCTAATCAGAGGAGCTGAGTCGGTTTAATGGTTCTCATACATATCAATTACTCACTTGAACTGCCCAGTTTAAATGGTGACAGACCAAATAACAAGTGAACGTTAAATTAAAAAATTCCAGAACTAAGAATATTTGGTGTTACCAGTGTAAATTAATCTTTTATCAACATTCCACCTGAAAACTAAAATATGCTGAGAACCAGCAGTCGTTTGATCAAAAGAATCTGGGCTTTCCTTGACAGAGACAGCCTTCATCGTCCCAATTTTTAAAGGAAATTGCAAACCTGAAAAGACAGAGTAGCAGTCATTTCACTGGAGCCAAAATGTCTCCCGGCTTTTTTAAAGTAATCTGTACAGCAAGCATCAAAAACTACAGCTATTATCAATTATCAGAGATTATTGTTATTATGAACATTTAATACTGAAGTATCTCTGATCTTTTTGTATATGTGGCTCAGATGGACAATCTGGAGCTGTGTCTTTCCCTCTGATTTCAAACGTAAATCATGAGGGTTTTTAATTTAAATCTTTTTTAAAAGAAAACTTATTGCTTCTTTATTGGACTCATGTAAAGAATATGTGGAGTTGCAAGGAAGAGTGTCAGTGAGATATAAACACTCTGCAATACTCAGAGACTGAAATCATGGTTTACTTTTACAACAGTGACATTTTCTATGGCCTATGGTTGGAAAACCAGCATATCCGGGTACAGTTCCTAAACTAATTCACTCTTTCTCCTTCATTCCCTCCTTCCTCTCTTCTTTCAGTGAAGTGCTCACTGATTGTCTGTATTTCAACATTTAACAGTCCTGTTGGATTACTGCATTATCGCTGAGCAAATTCTTGCTTGGAAAAGGGAAGAAATAAAATTAATAGTCTTTAAATAAACATATTGAATGCATTTTTTCCCTTTCGCTAATGATATGTGGCTTGTGCTCAGACAAATCTTTGGGGAATTAAGTTATGAGGCACTTCCAGAGAGAAAACAAATTAAAAGGGAGTTGCAAAATGTTAAAAAAAAGTTCAGAATAAGTGCAAGAGAGGAGAAATAGTGTGCTCTTGGCACATGGCGAACTGGCTCAGACACAGCAATCATATCAAGTTGGAATGAATAATAAAGCATTGGATTCTGAGCAAAGTTCTGCACTTTGTCATGCTAAAGTTAAAACAAACATGCCAAGATTTTTAAGAAGCTGCCCTCTTAAGTTATAGCAATGAGGATTTCTTATTAAAATTGTATGCATGATCTTGGTGATTATTCCTAAAATCATCTCATGCATCTAGTAACGTGAGTTGTCTCGACTTGTGGGTTGAGTGTATCGTCACACACTTACCCCCCAAAAAATACCTTTTGTGAACATTTAGGCCCATAGAAGCACTCGTAAACGAGTTAACCACTGGCTTTAATGCTTAAGGGTATTTTCACCTGAACTGCAGTGAAAGTTAAAAATATCATCCAAGGGTGGATAAAATTGGCAGCACTTATAAAAGAGATCCAAAATTTACAAGCTGGTAGATGCAGAGAAAGTTAAACTCTCGCAGTTCACACAGGACAGGATCCTGGTTTACACCTCTACAAAAAAACGTTTTCATCAACTTTGCTGCACTTACTACGTATGTCTCTCAGCTATCAACCATCAAGGTCAGGATGAGTGTGTGTGTACGTGAATGAGTTTGTGTGATGTGAGATAGCAAGTCTGACCCCAAATGTAATCAGAACAAAGTAATATAAAACATTGCTTAAATTACCACCACAACTTTGAAGCAATTTAATCAGAGTGCCTGAGATGAATAAGCAAAGACCAATGAGTGCTGTGCTGGGGGTTAAACTTATCCAAGGATACTGTGCTCAGTTTAAGTTATTTATGCTCCGCACAATTTTCAAGTGATGACAAAGCAGTATAAAGCTACTAAGCTCGAATCAGAATTTCATAGCTAGCCAGGCGCAAAAATGGCTGTGGAAGTTTCCTTGATCTAACCCAATGTTCCTGCTTCTCCTGGTTGGTTTTCATCCTTTACAGCATCCTTTTACAGGGATTTGCCACTTTTTGCAACACTGACTTAATAACAGCACCTACATGTATACTTAGTTGATTTTCACACAGTCTAATATGAATGACTGAGCAGCCAAGTCAGGTGTTTGTGGATTTGCTGCCTCCAATACAAACAAACGTGCAAACACAAATGCCTGTTGTGTGTTTTGCGCTTTCACCTGACACTATTTCATTCTGATCAATGCCTTTGTCCAACAGAGCCAAAGCTTGAAAGCTGTGGCCTGTTGCCATGGTTATCTCTATTTGAAACCAGAGGGATTAACCTCTGGGGGATAGCTTGGGATACTGAGACACACAGCGACAGATAAAGAGTGAGAGAGTGGAGCAAAACAGCAGAGAAAGGTGAGGAGGAATCAAATTTGGGTGAAAAATATGAAAGCAGTAAACAAAGAAGTCACATTATATGCCCCCAGGAAATATTCATATTCAAAATGCCATACACTTTTTATTTTCTCCAGTAAAAAGACCAATTTTTTTCAGTCTTATTCTTCTTTTTCTATAGAAGATGACCATCTACACTATGACAAAGACAATGGTAGCCTAACTACAACATTCCTTTAAAAAGTTTTTCAGACTTTTCCCTTTACAATTGCTTATTCACCGATTTCTTAACACACAAAAAATGGCAACCTGAAAGTTTTACTGAACGATTTACTTTCACACAGCCTTCTTTGACAAATGCTCACCTTTTTTGCAAAAAACCCCAAAAACAAATTTATCCAGGTAAGAAGGGGACTTTGCTGTAGAGACATTTTCAGGTTCCATCTGTTTCATGTCTAAATGCGGTCTGTTATCAAAAAACCAAAGCAATTCCTATAACGTATTTGAAGTATCCTTTGGATCGCTGAAATGTCAGGACCAAGACCTTTTGTTAATGACTACTCTGCCTGGCAGACCTCAGAAGTTTATTGGCATCTCTACATTTCTTCCATTGTAAAATGATCAAAGTCTGCTGTATTGTCGGACACTTTAAGTGCTAAACAAATGTTGCTTTCAGATCAATGCAATGACACATTCCTGTCTCTATATGTCTATAGCAAATTGAGTGGTCATTGGCTTTTGTTATTTTAAAGGTTCATTGACTTGCATAAAAAGTTACATTACATTGCATTCTTTCTTATTTTTGGCTGTGCATCTGTAAGAAAGAAAGAATCAAAAGTAAAAAAAGATCACACAGTGTTAGTCCACCTGAAACCAGTAGATGTAATTGTGCTTCTCCATGTGCAGATCAACTGAGATCATGTATAGAGTTTTACATTTCACTCCACAAAATATGAATTGCAATGTACTGCCAGAGGGCATTATCACAGTCTATTATGGCAAGACTATACACTATTTTTTTAGGATTGATTAAATCTAGTTCGTTTTCTGTCTCTAAGGTGGTCTATTGACTTTTTTGAATAAAAAACTCACTACACTGCACAGATAGAGAAGATATAAGACAGAGCTTAAAGATTTAAAAGGAATGGTGGAGAGAAAAAAACATTATTTTGAATCTCAACATATTTATAATAACAGTAAGAAAGTAAAAGTGGAAAAAAAAGTTGTAATGTCCCATTAGTTCACACTCATGAATAACACAGTAACTCGTAAAAATACAGTCTCAGTACGGCAGCATAACAATTGCCAAACACAGAAGCAGTTCCAAGACCAATTTAATTTCCCTCTGCAATATCAATATTGCCTGTTTAGTTATTTCTTCTCTTTCTGTATATTTTACTCCGCTTGGTTTGCTTAAACTGTAGAGAAACCTGTCGAAGTGTAAATATCAAAATGAACCCTTTCATGCATCACTCACCTACAGTGGAGAAAAAAATAAAAGCTATTTTGAGGCTGGTATACTTCCAAATTAGCCGCTTAAGTGGACATTAATGTGTCATCTAATGCACTACCATCCACTGAAGAATAAACAATTGCATATTAGCATTTGATATATGCATATACATTGTAATTACCAAGTTGGCCTCTCTAATAAACAAGGAAAGCAAGATGATATAGCCATATAGAACAGGGGGGATTAATTTAATCTGCAGTTAGGAATAAAAGTATTACAACAGTGATTGCAGTAGAAGGGGGGAGGGGGGGGGGGTTGAAGTTACAGATTCTTTGTCTTCTTTGTGTGTGATGTGGTTATGGTTTTGGCTGCTGTGGCCTTTAGAGGAGAGAGAAGAAATTATCTCCCCATCTTTAGATGTCAGGGTGAGGACACAGATGGGCCGGCGGACAGCTTTGTGGACAAAGGTTATTTCCTTTTTCAACAAAAAGGAAACCAGACTGAGTCAGCAGCTGCACACATTGATACCAAAAGGCACATGCAAAACAGTGGACATGTAACGGTTAGCGTGCACAGTCTAACAACCATGCACTACCCAACAACACACATATACAGTATACACCAGCAAGAGTTACAATGGACTTATCACTGGAACTACATTAAGAAAAAAGCATCCCGATGACCATTACATTTTCTGCCAAGGACGCCTCATGACAGCACACTCACATATTCACATTACCACCCAACCCGTTCAAACTGATTAGGTTTAATGCCCTCCTGAGACAGAGCTTTGTTAAAGCAACAACAAAGAAGCAACTGCCACAAACTGGCCATTTTCCATTTTGGCTCGCAGCAGTCACGCAAGCCAAAACTTTGTGCTTTAATAGGATAGCCATGAAACAACTCCAAACCAGCCAACTATTTAAATTTTGACCTAATCTCTAACATGAACAAAACACAAACAAGACACACCAGCAGACACACCAACTTATTACAATGGCTTCAACAGAAACAGAAACTCAAGAGCCTTCTAAATAGTTTTAAAGAAGATGAAATCTGGCCTTCTTAGAATAAACCAAATGAATAAACAGAGTAGACACAAGATGCATTAAGATGGAGCCGTTTCTGGGCCCTCTGATGGCAGAGTCAGGGGTTTTTTTTTCTCTGCTTTTATCCATACCACAGACAAGGGTACCAGTGAGATAATGGTCAACTTAGTGGTAGATGATTTAAAAATCCCATTACAATTCCCCTGTTACATACTGTATGAACCCTGATGGAGCTGCACATAGGTGTGATGTTTAGTACTTGTATCTAACAGCAAATAGGACAGAGCAGAACCTTGCTGAGTGCAGTTTGTGTAATTTCATAGTGGATGCATGTTCCAGTTTCCTCCCAACGTCCATTCACATGGATGCTATGTTAACTGGTGATCCTAAATATGCTAACTCTAGTGTGACTGTGAGTCATTGTGTCTTTGTCTATGTGTTGGCCCATCCAGTGTGTAGCCTAACCTTCCTCTCACCTAATGGCAACAAGAGGCTCCAGCCTCCCAGAGTAGAGTAAAGTTAATAAAAGAGAGAAATATAAGTTGCACAAAATGGTTTAATTAGACCATCCACTTACTTCTATGTCAACCTTTTTTTAAAAAGAAAAACTTAAGTTAATGAATCAAAGCATATTTAAAGCCCTAATTCTGGTTGTGTATGAAATTGCAAGGGATGAAAAACCCATAAGATCAATATAAGAGTGACTGCTGAGGTAATAAACTTGAAGCATTTCATGCACACTGGTGCCATTTACTGGAGACACTTTGATCTGCATAAACACTTCATGTAACAGCAGACATAGCCGGCATCACGGCTGTCCATTTTTCCCAGTCTACTCAACAAATCAATAAGTCCCAAATTGACCCAACGTATCTGGGTAAACAGGGTTTTCAAGAGGAACAGAAGAAATTGAGATAGGGGGTTGAAAAGAAGAGAAAACTAAAAGAATGACAAATAAAGAGGTGGATCAGTCAAACTGAAAGGCACAGCAAGACAAAAAGGCTCATTGGTTTTCAGTGGGCATGTGCAGACTCCGACATACTAAAAGGTTACAGCATTTGATTTGTGATATTCTGCTCTAAAGGCTCTTTCTCTGTCTGGAGGAGCAGTTTGGCCACTGCTGTCCGCAAAGTTTGATTGATGGTTGAATTATGCTATCCGAATGTGAATCGAGCCGACTCTGCTGTCTGCCAAATGATAAACAGCAAACATGCCTAGCGACCAATAACAATGAGAGATGTTAGCACTGAACAGCCAATCAGATGTAGATGTAAAAGTGTCCCCATAAAACAGGTAAATTTCATTCAGCCTGTCTCTCTCTACCATTATTATACTTGACTCGTACAGTACGCATGCCTCTGAGTCTGTGGAAAGGTTTCTAAATGCAGCGCTACCCTTTTCTTCTTCAAACCCTTCTTTAAGTCTGCCTCTTTATTTCTCTCCTGTACTTTCTCCTTCTGCTTGATCGTTCTTCATTCCCCCCCTCTCAGAGTTCGGGTTGCCCGCTCTAAATTCACTCCATCTCTCTCCATCCTCTCATGCGACAGTTTGGGCTTCCCACTCCCTCTTTCCATCAATCTCTCTGTGCAGCCTCCCTTTCTCCAGCAGCCCACTCAAAGGCTAATTCCACAGAGGGAGAAAGAAAGTGGGGATAGGCATTTTATAGTGTTTTCCAGTTATCTCCGTCCTTATAGAGCTGTTCTGAATCAAACCAGGCACCGCCCCCACTCTCCTGCAGCATACTCCATTCCTCCTCTGTTTGTGGTAATATTTCCTGTATTTCTCTCTGCTTTACCTTCTCTCAGGGATAATCTGTATGATAGAGAATCCGAAGGACAACTGGTGTCCTCTCTTTACCACACTTCATAGTAGTAAACTTGGGCCCATATCAACTTTCCAAGAAAACTGCCATCAAATTTAAGCTGCGCTCATGTTGAATTAAATAATAAAATGCCATGTTTCCAAAATCTGATGGGTTTTCTCTGTTTCACTGTGAATGAATTAAGAGTTTGCAAATTGTCTTTTTATTTGCATTTCACAGTTAAACATTTCTGAACTGTGACTGCTTACTGTTAGAATTAATGCAGATGGGTCTGCAAGTTGCAAAATATTGGCTTTGATAGTTAAAAAGATTGTTGATCGATCACCATCTCGTCATGTCACATGCACTCTGCCAACAGTCAAATATAGGATAGGAGACGACAGTTACACCGCTGTCTAAGACAATTCCCAGGGGATTTCTTTTTTCAAAGATGTATCCAGTCTGTGGGTAACATTTGCGACTTTTTGGTTCAAAATGCTGCATTTACAACCCAAAGCAATTTAGAAAATTAGCGTCGTAATGAGAGGAATACAAGAAAACTAAATGGCACCCTTAACATTTTGGCAGACACGGGCCCTCAGTTATCCTCCCTTAAATGTTCTAAATTCTTCCTTGCAAGAAATATTTAGAATTTGATGAAGTAAGAAAAGATCTATTTATCAAACTTGGAGGTTCTAGTAGTACATCAAAGTAGTCAGTAATCAGATGCTGATCAATCCTTTAACCTCTAAACACCATGTTCATTCCTGTTCATTGCCATTTGCATTCAGAAATACCATCAACTAACCATATACGGTAACAAAACCGCATGAAAATGTCATAAATTCTCTCCTGACATAATGACAGAAACAGAAAATACAATTTATGGATACCAAGATATACTTGCTTTCTGCTAAAGTTGGAGTTTAAATAAGTGAAAATATTTTCTCAGTAATGCAACAGATGCACATTAATCCCCATGGCACCTACTGAATGTTCCTCCTCGTTTCCATCTCTCTCTCTCTTAAAGATGCACACACACACACAAACACACACACACACA
>JAVQJG010056943.1:0-11816 GCA_036024015.1 Craterocephalus amniculus | reverse complement strand
GTGTGTGTGTGTGTGTGTGTGTGTGTGTGTGTGTGTGTGTGTGTGTGTGTGTGTGTGTGTGTGTGTGTGTGTCATTGCAAGTGGGCAGGTGCCTGCATGCTCACACCTAGTATAGAAAGCATGAGGAAAGAGTGAAGTCATCCACCTTCTCTGCTCAAGCATTAGTGTTGCTTCCCTGAAATTCAGAACACCAACTGGGCTTAAGCATCATTCCTTCTCCTACTCTTCATCTCTCTTGAACCACAGATGGATCTCATTGCAACATCCAAGGCATTAATAATACATAAGCCATGTCCATACATTCTGCTAAACGGATAAGATCTTTATGAGTGATCAGATGTGTGTTAATTGCATCTCAGTTTACATTTTGATCCACTTTTGGACATTGGGACACATTCTGGATTGTAAACCATGAAAAGTTAATCACCTCCATGAATCTTCAGCAGCTAACTTAACCCTTGAAATTTCTAAACATCTATGTATAGTGTAAAATGTTTTACCATACATTTGGTAGATTGAGGAAAGACCTTGACTCTTTATTTATTTACTCCTACTTTGTTAGCCAGTTGAAATGCAAAACAAAGGCTTTTAGTTTTCTCTTTCTTTAAATTTTATGAGCCTTAGTTAGAATTCAATAGATCACAACACTATTAGCATATTTTTAGTGCTTGAACACATTTGAATCACCTTCATCTGCTGTCTAGGAACAGCGGAATGGTGATGTTGTAGTAAATAACAGAGTACAGGATGTTTCTGTGCTGCTGGATATCCTTGCTGCAGGCATTTTCAGTCACAGCTGGCTGCTCAGACACTCTTCCTCCTGCATGGTTGAATGTTGGCTGGTAATTCTGACCCTGAAGCCTTCCTTCCTCCCTCCCTTCCTCCCTCCTCCTCCCCTGTTCCTCTGTCTAGTCAGTCTGGACAGTGGAGATGCAGACTATCTCATTATCACCTCAGCTTTCTCATGGGTTGTTTCCAAGCTGGTTTATGTTATCTAAAGCGGGCTGGAAGCGGTTGAATGTCATCTTTCCAGCTGCATCCGGCTCCTTCTGGCTCCCTGTTTTACGACCCACCCTTTCCACCCACCCATCTTATTTGCATGGTCTTCTTTGTGTATGTTGTTTCCTCCCATTTTTTTTTTTAAATTTCATTTTACTTTGAGTCGAAACTTCAGGAAAGTTACCTCCTCTTTTCCTTTGGTGGCTGTGTCCTTTACTTCAGTCTGTTTGTATCACACATCAGCTCTGGAAGATGCCCAGCAAAATTCCTTCACTGTTGGCCACTGGGAGCTGCCCAGTACGAACCAGCAGGAGTGCCGCCGCCTTCAGCTCAGCCTGTTGAGCATCATTTTTTTTGCCTCTCTCTCTCTCACTGGGTTTTAATCATCTGAAAGTTTGCTCTTGTCGTTTTTGTGCCTCTCGCCATCCTGTTTCCTCTCCCCTGGCCTGGTTCTTCCTCATGGCCTCTGTTTTCCTGTCTGCCTGTCAGTTCCTATAACCCTCTGTCTCATTGCTACTTCTTCTTCCTCTATAAAACTTTCCTTTTTAATTGGCTTCATTTTTCTTCTGGACAGTCTGGCTTTCTCCATCTCTTTCTTCCGTTTCTTTCTGGGTTTTCCTGTTTGGCTCTATCTATCTCCTTGTCTTTGCAGTCTGCCAAGCAGCATCAGATGTTTCTTTTTAAACCATGCCATACCCCTCTAACCATAGCACCATTTAGTAGAACTACAAAAGGACGTGCTTTCCCTCCGCTGACCATAAAGTCAGAGTATCATTTTACCATGAAGACAATGCTAGAGTGTCCAGTTCTATAAATAAAGGCTTCCTCAAACACACAAACAGCAATATCAAAACATTAACATTTTTCACTAATAATTGAAATTCTGATTAAATTCATGTATGTGGATTTTTAGATTGATTTGGTTGATCTGCACATAATTAGTTTTTACATTTTACAACTTAATTTTTTTTTCATTTGCCAACCCTGAAGATATAATTATTCATTTATTAACTTCACTGCTAATTTTCTGCACAAATCAAGCATATAACCTCACATATATTAACATTTTAATAATATCATCAAAGATAAGTTTTGCTTGGGATCTTAAGATGATTGTTTAAGATTAAAATTGTTTAGCATTTTACAGGCAGGCTTTGGCATAAAATCACAAGCCATGAGTTCCAATTCAAGTTTACTCATGCTGCCTCTGTTAAATACCCAAAACACTGAACAAGCCCAGCTTGCCTTTTTGAGAAAACATGATAATTTCTGGGGGGTTCCTGCATAAAAAGAATGATAATGTTTTAATATTTGTTCTGTCATGAGCATTCAGAGCTGCAGCCTTGGATGCCCAACCATAATGATGCCTATATTAAAAAAACGGAATTATATATAGTCTAACAATGATTAATGAGTGAGGGAAAAGTCATTTGAAATAATTCCCCAGAGAAATCCTTTCCAGTGTATTATAGTCAACATTTGTGAGTGCAATAGGACACAGTTTACCTTTTTGGGGATGACAAAGCTATAACAGGGATTTTGAAAATCTTCTGTGTTTCAAGATATCACATGGCATCATAATTCCATGTTATAGTTAGGAGACTTCCTCTTCCCTTGCAAAAACTGTATGTTAAAAAGCACCTCTTATTTTGCTATAATATAAGAGTTCATTCTGTTTAAAAAGTTGGTGTGAGGTATGGCTGAGTCAAGTATAAGAGGGTCCTCTCATAATCCTCAGGAAAACTTTTCAGGCTTCTATAGGGCAACCCAAACTCTTGTTTGGATGGGCCTTTTCTTCTGTTCTTTGTCAGGATCATCCCACACTGCTTGAATAATGTTGAGGTTTGGGCTCTGGGGAGAATTCCTCACTACATAATACTGTTGCCACTGATTTTCGGTCCAGTTCTTGTGTCATTTGGCATGCCTCAGCCTTTTCTCCCGGTTTCCCTTCCTTGTGGCTTCCTAAAAGCCATCCTTCCATGGAGACCATTTCTGATGATGCTTTAGTGAACAGTAGATGGATCATCTGGGTCTATTGGATTATGTGCCAGGACGTCACATTCAGATGCTGTCAGTTGATGTGGATAACTTTTTCTGTCCCTCAGTGTTTTCTCAGATGGAAGGACAGATTGCTGCCCTTGCTGAGTCTGGTTCTGCTGGAAGTTTTCTTTCTGATAGGAGTGGGGTATTGAACTAATGATATCCTAAATGTAATCCTATAAAACCACATTAACAAATAACTGGAGTTCTTAGAATTCAAAACTTTCAAAATTCAAAACTTTAAGGAAGCTAATGGATTGCATCAGATCAGATAGATTAAACTGGATATAATTGTTTATCTTGTAAAGTGACTTTGTCTTGAATTGATGTAGCGTCTTGGATAAAAATGTACCTTCTTTATATTACATTTTGCACTCAAATGAGCAACTTTTACTAATCTAACACATGATCTGTAGGGAATGCTTCTGTTTGCATGAAAAGTGATGTCACACTATATCTTTTATTTACAAGAAAAAGTCATTGCAGAATTCACTGGAGTTGCAATCCACAGTAAAGCCAAAAGAATAAGAAAGAATCCTGCTTGGGAGTGCTTTGCTTCTTTTTTTAATGAGTGTGGCTCAAACCCAAATTTTCATTTAACTTGTTTATGCTGCCTTTTAAATTTTACCAACAAGTGTGAGTTGGAGGAAATGGCATGATGGTGTGATGTTTTCAACTTCCCATCATGGGTTTCTTTCCAGATGTAGGAGGCTAAGGTGTCACATGACCTGGCACACTAGTGGCTATTTAAGCTTTCTTATTATTCGTGCTTCCATGTTTTTCTGCAGCGATGCAGACCCTGCAAACCCTTCAGTGGAGATAAATGGTATGAGACAGCCTCTGTCAATAGTAGTAAGTGAATTCAAAATGAACTGATGAAGCAGAGCACATGTTAGTAGCCGTTTATTGGCCGACTTACTGAACTAATTTGATCAGATTTTTATACACTCCTCTTGATTCATTTAGGCGTTGGCTCATGTTGGTTGATTTTAAACAAAACCGCACTGCTGTTGTTCTGACTCTACGCTTGGCTGCAAACCAAAGCTTTTGATTTATTTCGAAACTTCAGCAGTAGTTCCTTTCAAGTGCTTCTCTCATGAGTGGAAGCTAATTGCTCCGAGAAGTGTTTTGGTTTTAATTGTCACCACAAGTCTGTAAGCTGTGTGGAAAACGGCCTTGATGCTTTTTCTTCTCTTAAGCGTCTTCTTCGGCCATGCTGCTTTCATTCTCCATCACTTACTGTTGTCACGCTTCCAAGTTAACATTTATCTCTTTTGTTACGCTTACATCATCTTTCTCCTTTGACATTTTTCTCTTACCTCTTGTCGTATTCCTTCTTTCACCCGGTCCCTGCTGCCCCAAACATGGAATATAAAGATGGCAGTGTGCATGCAGCAGTCCCAGCTGCAGCCATCAGCTACCTCGCATCAACAAAGCTTATCTGCTTCTCTGCCTGTCCTTGGAGAACAAGTGAATAGATGCATATGTTTTGCCAGGGATTTTTTTTCCTTTTTCTCGCGTGTGTGAAGGCCAGTTTAGCCAACGATCGTCCTTGGTTCATCTGTTTGCACTGAACAATGAAGATGTGAGAGGTTAGGTGTGCTCAAGGACGACAGCAACATCTGTAAACACAGCTCGCTATTATTAAAACATGAAGAAAAGATCCCCCTGAAATGCAAAATACTACCTAAAATCTTCCTTTAATGCATATTTTTATTGCAAAACTGGTAATTATCTTTGCTAATTTCTCCGTGAACATGCACATTATTAAAGAGGTACAGCATGCAGCTCTCCAGGCTAGAAGAGAGGGTTGAAAAGTGTGTGTGAGAGTGTATTGAAGAGGAGTAGCAGTACATCACAGCCTGACTAATGGAACACCACCCCCCTGAAGGGTCCTCAGCTCCATCTCGTCCATCACGCCTCCTTCATCCCTCCACAGAGATTTCTTGGTTGGCGCTGACACCTGAACACACCCACAGGACTCTGGTCCTGTTTGTGCCTGTGAAGTGTTGGAGCTCGTCCTCACTGCTTTATTACATGATGTCGAGGGACGACAGAAGTATAGAACAAGTTGTTTGACATTTCATGTCAATGTGCATGTGATCAGACGCACTAAAAACACTGTGTGTATTTTAGACCACAATACTTAATAAAACAGCCTTTAACGTTGGTTTTTACTGGTGTTTTTCAGTGGTTCTTTTAACTGCCGATATCTGGTTCGCCTCTGCGTTTCC
Source organism: Craterocephalus amniculus (assembly GCA_036024015.1). NCBI lineage: Eukaryota > Metazoa > Chordata > Actinopteri > Atheriniformes > Atherinidae > Craterocephalus > Craterocephalus amniculus. The sequence goes on along the minus strand of JAVQJG010056943.1, from coordinate 6,543 downwards.
CCATGACTGTTTGGTTCTGCTGCTTTACATTTTTGTCACCATGTGACGAGAACATTTGCATGCTGATCAGTAATGCCTGCAAGCTTTCATTGATTACCAATGGAACATTGCATTATGTCACTGGCATCATGTTTGTTCACAGGACTGCCTGTTTACTGTAACTACCACCTCTGAGAGAGAGAGAAAAAAAATCCACACACACAGCTGCAGGTGTGTGTAGGTAATGTGCTCACCGAGGGATTTATTTGATTACATTAGATTTTGATTTAACTGGAGCCAGTATGAACATGAGATGTTTCCTTTCCACAACAAGTTTTGCTTTTCAGTCCAACATATTCCATTTCTGTCCAGGAATGACATGTTGATTCAAAAGGGTGTCTGTAGGTCATTTTAATAGTAGTGTCCACATACAGTTAGAGAGGGGCCTGATAGCTGAAGGCTGTGGCTTCCATGTAACTCTTACAGACACTGGGAACCACGAGTAGACCTGCAGTCTGAGAGCAAAGTGCTTTGTTAGGAACACATAGAACAGCTTGGTTGTGGAGAGTTTTATGTGAAAGGAGAAGAATTTTAAATTCTATCCTGGATTTAGCAGGATTGACAACTTTATTGTGCTAAAAAAGAAGCCTCAGGTTAGCCTCAGTGGCAATGTTGACACCTCTGGGCTCTTGGAGGCATCTGTGTTGAACCATCACATGGTAGAAATGTACATTGTGGTCCGATCGATCAATACTTCAAATTTTTTTTGGCAGAAATATGCTCCGGAGCAAAGATGAAAAGGGACATTTCAGAACTGTTAACAGCAACACCTCCAGAAGCCAGACTCTGTTATGGTTTGCTGTCGCAGAAGTGCTCTTGGCAAAATCCATGTAGTCTTCTGTGATGGCAGCTTTAATGCAGGGAAGTACACAGAGCCTTTAGTGACACATCCTACCTTTTTAAGGGAAAAAATATATCGTTTAGATGCAATTTAGATGTATGTGTTGGAATGGCACAACCTGGTCTCCTTTCTCCTTGATAAAATGCACCTGCATCATTTTGTGTAAGTTATAATTTTTTTAAAAAGTGCTTTCTCCTCAGGTTTAGAAATGAAAGTAAAAAAAATCTAATTAGCTGGAGTGTAGAAAATGACACTCTGAAGCACTGCTGCATCAAAACACTCATCTCCTCTGCTGTGATGGCCCTCAGAGCTCTCTGTGAGCACTGGCAGCATGCGTTAGGACACACGGTGAAACCTAACCAAGCAGAACTGGTTCTTTTCCAGTGTGAGCAGATCATATCTCTCTCTGAGCAGAAAGCGACAGGTGAAGGATCGCTCTCAAAAGTCAACAGATTGCAGCAGGTGTGTTGTTACGGATGGGTGAGTGTTTAGCGGCTTGTAGATGATTACCTAGAAGAGCAGGTGAGATGAGTTGGCCGAGGACGGGGAGGGGGAGGGTTTGCTTAGCGTGTGAAAATTGGATGTGAGGCACAAGTGGGACAAGAAAAACCATTTTGATGTGTTCATGTGGAAGTCTCAGTGAGCAACCAACTGAATTATACACTGTGGATGATTTGGTTTTGTTTTTCTCAGCTAAACTGTCTTAAAGATGTGCAGTCGTGGTGCTATTTTAGAAGTTGAAGTTGTGGAGACATGCAGAGTTTTGTGGGGTTTTCTGCTCCGTATTTCCTGATGTGCCCACTCGTGGAATCTTCTGATAACAGGCGTAGAAAAACAAGTAAATTCTCAGCGTAAGAGTCGCAGCGGTGTGTTTCCACCTTACTCATCCAAATGTTTCATGCTCCATCCAGCACTCAAACATGGATGAATTACTTACTCTTTAGATGATTCAGGTTAAAAGGTGATGAAGCCTTTTCAGTCATGGCTTATCTCTGGACAATTTCCACATCAATGATTTGCTCAGAATTAGTTTCATTTCTTCTTACTGACTTTTAGGTGTGGTTGAGTGGCATATTTTGGCATTTTTCTTGCAAAGATTTTTGCTTTTTTTTTCTGGACATTGAAAACATTGCAACATTAAGGTTCATGGAGCTCCTTTGTCTCCTTTTTCTCAGACTTCTTTTTTCAAGGTTAAGGCTTTTAAAAGTTTTCCATGTTTTGTCTCACCTGCTGTCTCTCACTTCACCTTGCCCTTTCCAGCCCGTGTATCACTTCTACAGCTGCTACCATTCTGCATCTCTGTAGGATTCCTATTCATGCTGGAGTCCCAGCAACCCTACGTTGCAGTACAATGCATTTATCTATCCAATTATTACCTGCATGGAACAAAGAGAGTAAGCATTGAATAGATGTGACATGTTCTTTATGCTTTTTAAGTTGTACCTTCTTGGACCTTGAAACAATTTTTAAATAAAGTGCGGTCTAGAGCTGCTCATTGCAATAATAGAACAGTGGTCTACTGCTGACCACTGTGGGATTACAGCTATTATGAGTTATTCAGAGTTGTCTTGATCTAATTTTCAGTTTTTTAGCTGGATAAAGGGTTTCAAACTGCTAACTCTCAAACACACGCAGCCTTAGACATCCTTTTACTGTCTCCAGGCAACCATGAAGTCAGGAGCTGTCAATCACCGTCCTTGCAAAGGTAATGGCATGAGTTATAGGCACGAAAACTAAAGAATGAGCTTGGAATCTTTAGCGGTTGTGACATAGCAAAAGGTGTAAGTGCATGCAGATATGAGTAAATGATTCTTTAAATGTGTTACTTATAGAAAGAGAGAAAATGAAGACATTCTTGCTTTCAGTCATACCTCAGACTTCCTGATAGTAAAAAAAACTGTTTCCATGCTACATATGCTGGACAGATAAAGCCTGGAGATGTGCAGAATACATCTTCATATCTTTAATGCCAGTTCATTCCCACCTTATCAATTCAGTAGTTCATGATTTTTTTCTTTTCGTGTTGGAGCTTTCATTTCTTCTTTTTATGCATCCTGGGAAACAACGAATATCCCGTTACATTTCTTCAGGAGACATATTGTTGGATTTATTGGTGTGAAGAGTGAAGTAAAACCTTTCGCTCGTTTCTTTCATCATTATTTGACTGAGGATGTTTTTATTCCCAGTTGGCTCAGTCCAAAAGAAAATCCAAAGTCTAAAAATATGGTTGTTGACAAAATCATAACTTATCATTATTTGTTAGAATGATTCATTAAAAAACAATTTTGGGGGGAAACTACAAATGTTTGCTTTCTTTATTTAGCTGTTTTTGTTATTTTTTAAGTGATAGATGTCACTTTTGTTCTTCACTGCCTTCAGTGGTATTATATCAAGATGCATAGATTATAACTGATAGCGAGCAGCACGGGTAAATAAACAGCAAATGTTCAGCTGTGTTTAGCTTTGAACAAAATAACTCTTAGAGTAAACTTTTCACCATGGTTAGGGCTGTATTTCTATTTTATGAAAGTCTTTAATTCTCCATCTTTTCATTAATTTTAGTCACATCTGACTGGTAGCTTTTGCACAATTTTCCATTTTAGCAGACAAACAACATCAATCACCTGTATGAACAATTAGCTTTTAAATCATTTGCACTTATGGTATAACCTCTTGATTAGGCATAAAATTTCCCCAAATGACCTGCCATGTTTATCAGCTGCAACCAGGCTACTGCACAGCTGTCCTTACACTTTAGCTTACATTGCAGTCTCCTATGCTGAACAGGCTTTATTGGCCACAACCCCCTCCTTGACACATCCAGACACCTCGGAGAGAAGTTGACTCTAACGCAATTGACCTCCACATGACGGCCGGTATTTATGTCTGAAAAAGAAGAATCTGATTTGCTGAGGCGGAGCAGACTAGGGATTCTTGGTCGAGTCTGAGGACTCATCAGGAGCTCATTGGGATGTGGGTCTGTAGTTGACCTGGATGGAAATGGGAATGGACAGAATCATTACACAGCATTTTATACCACTCACACATTTCCAGTTCTACTACCAATCTATCCCCTCAAGGACAAAATGGAGCAGAGAGCAGCACCACCCCCCTCCCTCCTTCATTCCTCCACTGCCACCTCCAAACTGGTGGTGAGATCAGGGGCTGTCAATTTGGCCTTCATTCCTCCAGTGATGCCACTTGCCCCCTCAGCAGGAATGCAAAGGGTGCTGGTTCTGTGCAGCCTGAGCAGATAGCATCGCAGCGTTTTTACAGTGAGTAGGTGAAAAGGATGACCGCCACTAAAGGATAGCATGTTGTGTTAATGAGATGTCATTTTTATTTGCTGCCCTCACAATTCATCAGTTGAATATGATTCTTCTAATCAGCATTTGATGATCCTTTAAGGTGAATGGGGATTGAGGAATAAGTGGTTTCTAGGCTTGTGGGGCCCTGGCTCCTGCACCTTGCTTGTCACTAGCCAGCTCTTAGCCATTATCCCTTGCCCCATGGGGTCTTTACTCTGTGGCCACAGGGCTTACCGTCCCACCTGGGTGGGTGCATACATTCCTGTGGTAGGCTGGTTGGGTTTCATGCTCCTTAGTGGCAAGACTTTGGTGCCCTCTTTGGCAGCTGGACAACAACCCATCCATCCATCCATCCACTTACAGTATTAGGGTGGTAGCAGTATTCAGCAGGCTTATACTTGAGTAAATAAACCCTAAACAACGTGCAACAACGTGTTAGATGATTTATCTTCATAATTTAGTACAGATGGTATCTGTTAATGTCCACAGCTTTATTGTCTATAGACAATCCTAAAAAACTCATTAAGGGGATGAAGCCTTGTTTATCGTCTCTCCATGCAGCTCCCATTAAGACTACTGTAAGCCACTTGTACCTGATAATGTACACTCATTGGGAAACCAGTCAGTTTTAATGTGCTTAAATAAAAATAATAAGCATAAAATAAGGCGCTTGACCTGTTGTTTGTAGAAAGACACAATGCCAAAAAGATTCTGGAAAATACCATAATGTAATATTACCTGTCTATTTCATTACCTTCCAGGGAAAGATAGTGATGTTCAGCTCCACTGATCTTAAATTAGATATTTGTTTGGTAAAATTATCTCACCGTCTCAAGCCTTGCTTGGTCTTGTGAGAAATCACAGCAAACAATTTATCCATATTTTGCCCGTGAGCCGTGACATTTCTGCAATGTTGATGTTGATGCTCACGTCCATTAATTTCCTCATTTGGAAGCAATTATGCTTGATGTCATTCATCAGAATGTATGCTTGTGCATTTCAGCGAGAAGCGCTGCTAATATGCACCGCCCCCCGTCTTAGTAATTAAACCACAAGAAGAGGTGGGGCACCTGATTGATTTCTTTAACCTCGTGTGTGCGGAAAAATGCTCAAACAGAATTCACTGTGACAGTTGTGCTCAAATGCGGAGGCGACTGGTGAGAATGCGATCGCCCTTTCATATCATTAGAATTAGAACTGAAATTGAATTAAAATTTCACATGAAAGCAAGAAAACCCTTAAGTTTGAGAGCAGCCACAACCCAAAAGAAGGTTCCTCATCACTACTGGTATTTCAGTGTTTTGTTTAGCTTTCTGATGCCTACAAGCTTCTCTCTGTCTGTCTGTCTTTTTTGGGTGCAATTTTAGCCCCGCGAGACAGTCACCAGGGAACCAATTACTTTTTAAAGATTGACTGGTTTCATCTATTTTTTCTGGGAGGTAGGGCATGGAGGGTTTTTCTCATACTATAGCCTTCCTGTCCCCTGAGACCATCTGTTCCAAGCCTTGTTCAGTACCAACGGTGTCAGTTTTCATGATACTAGTAAAAACAAGAGTACTGGGCTTGCATGGCACAAGGCTAAAGGCCAGTGATCTACGTATCTAGACAATATCCCTTGTTTGTCTGATTTGCAGTGACTACACACTTTGAAAGGGTAACTGCAGAGGATACCAAACAAGTGCCGCAACCCCGGTGTTAATCATTTCCCTTGTTCACGATTCAGTCTCCATGCACTGAATGTCAAATAAATGCCCAAAAAGAATACAAAGCCTTTACACAGGACGTGAAGTGGCTGTCTGCGCCCTGGATTTATCAGCTTGGCAGTTGTTGGCCGATGGCTATCACAAGACAGACTCCCTGCAGTCTGACCAACTTTTCAGGCCTACAGCAGCTATCTAGCATATGACTTTACTCCTGGCAGCCTTCTCCAAGGGCTCCACAGGCTTAACTAGGAGATGCGCATGAAGGCCAGGTGCAGGTCTCTGGATAACTCTTCTTCCACTCCTTAAGTGGAAACACAGGCAAGATTTCTAAATGATTTGCCTTTATTTGCAAGAACTACACACATTTTAGTTATACACTAAATTTCTCAAGGAAAAGAAAAGTTTTCCCGTTTAAACATGTATGCTTGGTTTCGGTTGAAGCACTATGCTGCCATGCCTTCCAAGTACCAAGTACAAGTCTGCTGTGTTATCGTCTGTAGACAATTAATGATACACAAATGACAGACTTAAAGTGACCTTACAGGTCTGTCTCAGAAAATTAGAATATTGTGATAAAGTTCTTTATTTCCTGTAATGCAATTAAAAAACATGAAATGTCATACATTGTGTATTCATTACAAATCAACTGAAA
>JAVQJG010056941.1:0-21386 GCA_036024015.1 Craterocephalus amniculus | reverse complement strand
AAATTCAGTTTTAAAATTCAATTATCTACTGCTGCGACCTCATGCTTATCTGTCATTTTACAGGGCTTCCAAATGTCCTGGGATGCAGGGATGGGACTCAAATTCCTGTTACTGTGCCTGCAAATAATGAAGGGTAATATTTAAATAGGAGATCCTTTCACAGCACAATGTCCAGATATATGATAGCCTACTAACACCATGACAAAGAAGTACGGTTGGGCAATTAACCAAAAATGAATTGAAAACAAAATTCTGAAGCAATAATCGATGTAATCTTGCCCATAGTATCTATTATTTCTCTTGAATATATTTTAAAATATGAATTAATGCTAAATAACTATATATAGTTCAAATGTGTGCAATGTGTACAAAATGTCTATCTCCTCTTCAGCAGATGGCGATATTCCATGTTTAAAGGTCTAGCATTTAAGTCAAAGAGTCTCGTGCAGTCCACGCTTGGTTAAGTTACGACTCAGTAATGTAAACTAACCGAATATACATGTTTGTATCCTTTCAAATAAAGCTAAAAGATGTCTTAATATACGGTAGATTAGTAGGTTGTGCTCAGTAAAAGGGACAAAATACTTTAAACTTATCTTATAATCAGGAAAATATCAAATAAGCCTAACAAAAATGGTAATATTAATTGATACATTTACATATTTTTAAAAAATTCAACAAGAACAGCTTTTATTTTGTAGCGCTAACCGGATATAAAGTTCTTCTAACAGAAGCCTGGCAGTGAGGGAAGCAGTTAGCTAATAAACAATGAGAAGATTTAGCAATTTATGTTGTGTTTCCAAATCGTGAACAGTTTCCAGAAGGTACAGTTGCAACATATGTGTATGGATGTTGGCAAAATGTTGATATTGTAAGATTGTTTTTTGTCTTGTTGTTTCTTTAGTGGCGGCGTTTGTTGTAGCCGTAGAACACTCTTATTGTGGCTAATGCTAACATTTAAGCAACGGTAGCCATTGAGTTGACTTCGTGGCACTTACATTTACATTGTTATTTAAAAGTGGTATGCTTATGAGATAAAACGGCAGCCCGATTTTTGTACAGCAATTACGTATCTTAATAAATTTTGTAATTTAAAAAAATCTAATTGCAGAATTTCTAACTTTGCCTATTGTTCTTGGCATGAAGTAAGGTGCAACAGTTTAGTTTGCTTAATATTTAACACGAGTATTTACTTTTGGTGAAATTAAGAGATACTTAATTTTAGGCTTCTTTTGGTATAAATAAAGCTGTTATTTCCAACTGTCTGACTGTTTACTCAGCATGCTGCTTTATTTTTTTAGATTATTTATATAATCATACTGCTATTTCAGATGTAATCTATTTGCATTTAGGTGTTTAATAGTCTTTTATTGGGATAAATACATGGAGGGATTAGTTCTCTTTGCATTTCTGACATTTTGATTTTAAGGCAATTACGGCATAAAGAGCCGAATGTTAACATTACTGAATTCAATCCAAGAATTTTCTTTAAATATCTTCAAATATTTTGGTGATGAATTTCACCCTATTTGCTTCTCTTAACTTACTGTTTGAGCCTAATTTATCCCATCAATATGGTAGTGTGTTGGGCTTTTATAATATTAAAGTTATAGTTTGACCAATTAATGTTAATGACCATTGAAAGATAAAAACCATTGAAAAATGTGTCTTTACATATTTTCATTTCTTTTGGATAGAAAATGTTAAGAATCAATGTTTTTGATGAATAATATAACAGTTAATAAAGTAGTAACATTAGTTGGGTGATCAAAACCTTTAACAGTAAATCAGTTAACAAATGGTTTTACATAATCATGCAAATCAAGAAATAGAGATGGTTTGGGCCGGTTATTTCCACAAAGTGAAATAATAATAATAGTAATGATAATAATAATACTAATAATATAACAATCTTTGCAGAATCAGTCATGGTTTTTGTTCAAAATGTCCGGTCTGGCACTGCATGATGTCCTGTGTTCCTCTGTGTATCCACGTCACCTCAGAGCAACCTACCATTCACACTAATATTGGACTTGAGAATCAAGAGCTGCAGTTTGAATGTAGTCAAATTTGCGTGGCCTTTTTCCAAATTTAAATGCTTAATTTTCATCTGATTTATATATATGTCGCTGCTACATATATCTTAAAAACTGACTAACATCGTGTTGTGCAAACCTTTGGGGAAATATGGCTTCTCATATAGTCGGTAGAAATCGTCCTCAATCAACTTTTTCACGTGACCTGTTGTTAAGAAGGCAAACTAAATATCACAAAAATCGGCAACATCAAAGAATCAAAATATCACATTTAGATGGAATTGGAACTAATAAAATCTGCTTGTTGTGTCTGTTTGCTTTTTAGGTGCTGACTAGCTTGCACCTCAACTACATGCAGAAACCTGTAACTTTTTTGGTTTACAAGACTGTCTGTGCGGGCCGACAACATTTTGGAAGACTTCTCAGATGTCAGCAGCTTTCAAAGGCGTGTAGAACTCTCCTCGTCTCTTCATCCTTCGAACAGCAACCCTCACAAGTATTAAGGTTTTCAGGGGAAATCCATAATTTTCCATCGGTAGCCTTTAAACGCAGTCTTCTCCAAAGCAATCCTCCCTGTCGTTTCCTGCTCCGGAGTTTCTCTACCCAGCCAGATATGTCGGACCAGAGGTTCCTCGTGGAATACGCTAAACGTGGCACTGCAGGATGCAAGAAATGCAAGGACAAAATCCAGAAGGGTATAGTGCGAATAGGGAAGATTGTCCCAAATCCTTTCAGTGAGTCTGCAGGGGAGATGAAGGAGTGGTACCATGTGAAGTGCATGTTTGAGAAGCTGGAGAGGGCAAGAGCCACCACAAAGAAGATAGAGGACATCACAGATCTGGAGGGCTGGGAGGAGCTGCAGGATGAGGACAAGGAACTCATTAATAAACACGTTTCAGGTACAGCGGACAACTGCACAATACATTTTCAACCAGTTTAACCAGTACAGCTAACATTTCGTAATGAATGCTTTCTGGTTGTTTGATGGAAAATGTTTGGCATGAAGGTTTCAGATTTTAAGTTCAGCTTGAGACATTCTGAGTGAACGAGGTGAAACTGTTAGAAAGACGCAGTTGTTTGGTCATCCAAGTTTAATATTTGTTGGTAACATGGATCAAGTCTCTTGCTTTGTTCTTACAGACCTGATGGCCAAAGTTAATGCAAGTCCAAAAAAGAAGGTCCAAGCTAAGGCAAACACCCCCGGCCAGCTCATGGCTCCTCCTGCTGACCCTTCTGTCAACGCTCCGCGCAAGTTTTCAGGCTTCACCGGTAAGCTGCGACATCTGAGGGCAACACTGTTTGATCATCTATGATGTTTTATACACGTGAAATAGTTTAGAGATATAAACAGTTTTCCAGACAACTTGCTGGAACTTTTTCCATCACAGAGTCGGGTGGTCCACAGGTTTGTTTGCATGCTTCCTTTAAAATCTGACCTGCGGTAGTTTGTTGTCATCCTGACATGCTGGATGTGACATTTCTCTGCAAATATTTGTGTTTCTACATGCAGAGACTCAGGCAAAATATGTAGAACTGAACAGCATATAAAATAAAATTCTAGATTAATTAGATAAACAACTAAATACAATTTATATAAGATTTTATAAGATATTATCCTAACATTATCCTGACAATTTCATAAAATAATATAAACATGTAATGAGAAGTAGTAATCCAATTACTTAAATAATCAGGTAAATTGATGAATGATTTACACTACTTCATAATGCAAATAAAATTTGATTAACAATAACAAGATTGTAACAAGAAAAATTTGAATGAAAAAAATTTTTCTTGAAAAAGTTTTTATAAATTTTAAAAGTTCACGGCTATTATTATACAGTTCATGATATATTCCTGACATATGGCAGTAGCAAAGCAAATAAAAACTTCAGGTGATTAGAAAGCACGGCGCAGTGTCCCAGAGGCATGAGTGGATATAGGAATCCATCAATTCATCAATAAATGAACCTTTTCTCAGAAACAACTGATCCAGACTTTATGTGTGAGATGTGGTTTAGATAATCTGATAAAAGCCGACGTGTGTCCTCCTGAGACCAGGGAACGATGATGTCATGCTGCTTTTCTTCACTCTCATCAGCTGCGAAGGCCGGCAGCTCCAGCAGCCCTGGACCATCCTCATCCTCATCCCCTGCCAAAGCCAGCCAAGGCAGTGTTCTGTCCACCCAGCTCTGTGACCCTCAGCACAAGGACTGCCTCCTCAGAGAGTTCCGTAAGCTCTGTGCCACGGTGGCTGAGAACAACAGCTACAACACCAAGACTCAGATCATTGAGAGGTTTCTGAGGAAAGGCGCGGGCGGAGGTCAGTTATTATCAGTGTTGTCAGTGTCCCACCGCGGTCGAAGTTTAACGTCTCGTTTTCTGCCTCCCATCCTCAGATAAGTTCCACGGGGATCTTTACCTGACGGTGAAACTGCTCCTGCCCGGCGTGGTGAAAAGTGTTTACAACCTCAACGACAAGCAGATTGTAAAACTCTTCAGCCGCATTTTCAGATGCAACCAGGACGACATGGTGCGCGATCTGGAGCAGGTGAGTTGGCGCTGACTGTGACGATGATGCCGGAAGCGTGCAGGGTGACATATGTCTGGATTTCTTTGAAGGGGGACGTTTCTGAAACGGTGAGGATGTTCTTTGAGGAGAGTAAATCTTTTCCTCCTGCTGCGAAGAGCAACCTCACCATCCAGGAAGTGGACGCATCGTTGACCCGCCTGGCTCAGCTGACCAAGGAGGACGAGCAGCAGAGTGAACTGGAGGACATAGCCAAGAAGTAAGACGGCTTATGTTCATCATCATACCTGTCAGAGGGCAGAGATGCTAATTCATGCTAACAGAGATAGAATTGGTGACATATCTATTATTTAAAGGAGACGTTCGTTTGGACCAATTTTCTAGCATGAAATACGATAATTTACTCACCCAGACAGTTTTGGTGTAACTTGTAGTCCTTTAGGAGATATTTAGACCCACTGTCGATCAGCGTACATCCAATATAATGGAAGTGAGCGGGGCCAGCTCGCGCAGCCTCTAAATAAGATAATTTCTGCCACAAAACTCCTTCATTTCACCAAAGTGTTGTTATGAATCGCTGGTCCGATCCCTCTGTGAGCTCCATGCAGCTTGGAGATGCTTTTTTGTGGTTATCCGTTGTTATTTACAGCGTTTACAGGCGCTGTGACGCAGCCCAAAGTGACGTCGTAGAAGTCCTAACTCCAAATGAACGTGTGAAGTAAACAGCGTAATGTCCTGCATTTTTTGAGTTTCCGACTCAGACCTGCCCATCTGGCACCACCCACCATGCCACGTTCAAAGTCCCTTAATCCTCCTTTCTTCCTCATTCTGATGCTCAGACTGATCTTCATCGTCATCAGTCGTCTTCACCATGTTTACATGACTAGATGGGTTCAGTTGCTGCCATGTGATTGGCTGATGAGATAATTGATGTTCTCCTGGATTGCGTTCATGAATCAGTCACGGTGCGTAGCGTGTTGATGTCTTGCTGCTCGTGCTGACGCGGTGCTGATGCGTGCAGTTTGTCATCGTTGGGATGCTTCAGGGCAACAACGACTCCAGGAATGAACAGAGTGAATGTAAGTGTGGGATCAACAACGAGTCAAACGCTGTGTGCTACTTTACAGCAGATAGGCAGGTGATGCTGACGTTGCTTTTTGGTTGCTGTGGTGAATTAATGCACCAGAACCATTTTCCTGAAATTTCTATTTGTGAATTTTCTGATTTGTCAGAGATGTTTTTAATCTTACTGGCCTTCTTTATTCATCCCAGTTAAGGACTGAGGCTAGGGGTTTCTGTCTGAATTATAATCTGGTACTGTGACCAAATGGTGTTTTGTTTCCATTGTAGAATGTTTTGGTCATGAACCTGCAGAATGAACATCCTTTCTTTTGTAATGTTCTACATTTTCTTTTAATACAGATGCACCAGTAATGACCTGAAATGCATCATCAGGCTAATTAAGCATGATTTAAAGATGAACGCTGGGGCCAAACACGTGTAAGTCTGTTTGTCCTAATGGAAAATGCCACGCAACATTTACATTTTATTATTTCATTTTCTAAAACTCTCCTATTCTTTTGCAGATTGGATGCAGTAGATCCAAATGCTTACGACGCCTTCAAGGCCTCCCGTAATCTGGGCGATGTGATAGACAGGGTGCTGAGAAATCAGCAGGAGGCGTCCAATGGTTCAGGGCCCAGAAAACTTCTCACAGTGGAGGCGTCACTCATGACGCCTGTCCAGCCCATGTTGGTGAGTCCCCTCAGCTGAGAGCTGACGGCATGGAAATAATGCTGCTTCCTGTTCATGTCTGCATGTAATGCACATTTCCATGTTTACAGTTACAAGAAAAAGTATGTCAACCCCCTGGAAAGACTTTTTTGCATAAACTGGTCATAAAACTTTGCTATCTCTCCGGCGCCCCCGAGCCATACTGCTGCTGCTTCTATCACCAGCAGTGTCTAAGGAACGGTGTGGGGTAAATATTGATGGATAGCTCACCTTAGAGCATCTTCTGACATTTTCCAGACATCTAGGTTTACAATCCAGCCACATGCAGTGTTTATTCGGAGACTCTATATTGTAAATCCACCATGATGATCCATGATAACACAATTATTTATCACGGTTTCTGTTACTACGATGTTGCTAAGAGACTCCTGTTTTGACTAGGAAGCCACTTCCTGTAAAACTTTTCACCAATCAAGGGCTTAAATCGATGCTAATTTCCAAACAAGAGCAGTCCAAGTGAGCAGAAAGTTCTATGTTCGTCTGAACAATAGAAACCTCCTGGTCCTCTATGGCTGGAATAAAGCTTAAGAAGCTGAGCTGAAGCTGCTTTAGTAAGGATGGGAGGGAGATAAGTGCAGGAATAACTGGAAATGAGGGTAAAGTCTAAATATGGAGATAGTTTCTGTTGCTTGTTTTTCTCTCCTGAAAGCCAGGACATGAGAGGATGATGTTGGTCACTGTTGATCTGAGTGGTATTTCTACCAAATAATAGTTAATAGGTAGTTATAAATCCAGTTTTATTCTTCTGGTTGGCCATTATGGTCTATTGATAAATCTATTGATACATGAATATTCCATCATTTTAGCCTCATATGAGTTAAAGGCTGTTTCTGTCTGTTGTTACTTGAATGAAGATCAGATCATCCCGATCAAGTTCATGCTGTTTTGTAAAACATTCAGCTTTGATGGATAGATGGACCCTTTTGAAGAAGACTACAGGTGTAGTCAAAACATGTTATGGTGATTAAACCTATCCATCTGTACTGTTTGACAAGAAGGAACAAAACTGAATGGAGATCACATCACATTTTATGACTATATGCATGCAGGAATCCAGGTCATTCTAAAGTGTTCATCTACTTTTCCATTCAATTGTATAACACTGCCACTGGTTCTGCTATCATGCATCTAGCATCTGGCCTTTTCCACACATGAACATGCTAAATGCATCAAGTGAACGTGATGGTAAATCTTCAGCTCACGTTTTCTCTTATTCATGCATCAATAAGAAATACGACTTGTAGAAGTGATTTAATGTCTTTATTTAGAGAGAAGATGCTGTTTGATCTCTTTATTAGTTTTCATGAAAGTCTGATCAACATGCAAGATCAGAGCATGAAGATTTAGACAGAAGAAATAAGTCCTTGTGTAGGAAGATTTTTAACAGTTTGTTCTGACCAGATGATCCTGAATAAAGCAAACTGATGTCCTGAGAGAAATGAAGACAGCTGATCTGTTCCTCCTGGGCTTCCTCGTCTCTCATGTTTGAGTGGAAATTATACGTACATTCACACCATTGCTGATTGTCACTTCCTCTGTGTTCAGGGTGAAGTGTTGATGTGATGTTTACCAAAGATCTCAATCACACCTTACCATTTATTTTAGCGATAGTGGAGCTGCTTCAATTTATTTCCACCTGCCCAGGCTCAATATGTATCTGACTTCTGCTTATTTTGATGTGAAAGTCTGGGAGAGGAGGGTAAATGTGGGCTAATCATTACTGCTGCACGGCGTTCAGCAGGTGGAGCAGCAGCTTCCTTCAGTAAGGAGGTGTTGGATTTTAATCCCAGTTAAGATGTTTACTGCAAACACTGATGTCTGCAGAGGACAGCCTGTCAACACGAGTGTTTACACTCTTCCACAGAGCTGTTAGTCACAACTTCCCGCAAAGCATTCTGTCAGAGATTCACCGATACGTCACCTGAAGGCAGACTCAGTTCAGTCCACTTCCCTGTAGATCACTTCTGATCTAATTAAAACAGATCTGTGATTGATCCAGTTTTCTACATGAAGAGTAAAGAGAGCAGAGAGGAGCCCAGTGCATCATGGGACGTCCCCCAGCAGCCTTGGCCTGTAGCAGCAGGACCAAAGGGATGGATCTGGGTCACCGAGCCGGACCTGAAGATTTATCAGGAAGGAAAGGAAGATGATCTGAAGATAGAGATGGAGTCTCCTTCCTGGAGTCAGACTGGGAGCTGGTTCTTCCTCCTGGAGTCAGACTGGGAGCTGGTTCTGCTTCCTGGAGTCAGACTGGGAGCTGGTTCTTCCTCCTGGAGTCAGACTGGGAGCTGGTTCTTCCTCCTGGAGTCAGACTGGGAGCTGGTTCTGCCTCCTGGAGTCAGACTAGGAGCTGGTTCTTCCTCCTGGAGTCAGACTGGGAGCTGGTTCTGCTTCCTGGAGTCAGACTGTGAGCTGGTTCTGCTTCCTGGAGTCAGACTGGGAGCTGGTTCTGCTTCCTGGAGTCAGACTGGGAGCTGGTTCTGCCTCCTGGAGTCAGACTGGGAGCTGGTTGGATAAGTGAAGGTTCTGCCTCCCATTCTACTTTAAGAAGCTCTCGCTCTCTGTTGAACAGTGTTATAGATCAGATGTAGATTTCTCAGAACAATAATCAGGAATTCTGAGTCAAAGGACAGATCCAGGTCCAAAGTAAGTGTAGCAACAGCATCCAGAGTAATTCTATAGCTTCCAGAGTCTTCCTGAGGTGCTCTGGCATGACTTCAGTCCAGACTTTCCACATTAGCTTGCAGCAGATTTGGGTCTAAATCACCACAGAAAAGTTTGTCCAATTTAAGCAGGTTTTATCTGAGATGCTTTCTGTAAATGAAGAGGAGCAGCAGTCGTCTCTCCGCCAGAAGAAGCCGTATCGATTGGCATCATGATGCAGCTCTATAAAACCACACATGGGTGTAATATTCCTGAGAGCTTCATGACCGACTTTTCTTTGTGGTTTCAGGCAGAGGCGTGTAAATCTGTCGAGTACGCCATGAAGAAATGTCCCAACGGGATGTACTCCGAGATCAAGTACGACGGCGAGCGCGTGCAGGTCCACAAGAGCGGAGACACCTTCAGCTACTTCAGCCGCAGCCTCAAGCCCGTGCTGCCACACAAAGTCAGTCTAACCACACACACACACGCACACAGGAAGCTATTTACTGATAAGTATGATAATGCACATGACAATGAGATGTCTCCAGGTTTGTTCCTGCAGGATCAGCAGCTAAATTCTGCTCTCCTCAGTGTGAAATGTACATTTCACACACTTATTTTCCAGCATTTGCTTCTCAGCACGTTGCCAAGATACTTGAATGTGATGGAAAACTAGCCAACATCCTGTTCATCAGGCTTCTCTCCACCAGATGTCGCTGCTGCGCATCCTCTGGAGGGGACGCCAAGCAGCACAGCAGAACAGGGAGAGGAGTCGTGTCTCATTTTCAGTGTATGGATATTACAGGAGCTGCTCTTTCTGCTGCCTGTAGCCTGAAGGCTCCTGACATTTAGCCTCATGTGACTGCCTCACCAGTGCATCCCATCAGCCAGATGGTTGATTATGCACCCTCAGCCCGTGTAATTAGGGAATTTATGTTAATGGTGGGTTTGCACTGTGTGGGAGTGGAGTCTAATTACTTCAGTTCAAACTTGATTTTTCCCCCCATTTGATTAATGACAACACAGCAGAGGCGTTCACATCGTCCTCCACAGAGATCTGTGGCTTCCAGCCAAATATAACTCATATTTCTCATCATTTTTATCTTCATCAGCTCCAACATAATGAACCATGTTGAGCAGACAAATTGTGTTTACAGTTGATAGAAAGCGGGGGGTCTTCTAAACGTTGTTTCTGTGTGTTTTCATGAATCAGGTGGCTCATTTCAAAGAATACATCCCTCAGGCCTTTCCTGGTGGCCACAGTATGATCCTGGATGCTGAAGTGCTCCTGATTGACACAAAGACCAGTAAACCTTTGCCCTTCGGGACCCTGGGTATTCACAAGGTGAGAGCGCCACACACACTTTTCATTCATTGGTTTAATGTGGTGTTATTACTGTAAGTTATTTTCTTCCTTCTCTCTCAGAAAGCAGCTTTTCAAGATGCCAAAGTGTGCCTTTTTGTTTTTGACTGCATCTACTTCAACGGCGTGAGTCTCATGGAAAGGTAAAGCCCCCCCCCACCTTTGAATAATCATCGTCTTTAACATCAGGAACCGGAGCTGCTGGCTTCCTCTGCTCTGTGTGTTCGGCTAAATGTTGCTTGTTTGGTGTTAAAGCGGGTATTCCTGGTGGGTTTGCTGGTTAAATCTCAGATTGCATTAAGCTTCAGAAGCAATGTGTGGAGGAGAGGCAGGTTGGAAGGTCTTATGAAAGGCATCAAGTCTTTTTATACCTGTCCTTTTAAATCCACATTCCTTTGAGAAACAATGGTGAATAATATCTTATTTTAGCTGAAAAAAGACAAAAATAAGACAAAGTTGTGGATTTTTACACTTTTAAATCGTAAAGGAGAGGAAGGGGACAGGTTTTCACACACTGTGGAACGTAAACAAAATATTTTAGATATTTTATTAAATGTGTGCTGACTGTGGACGTGATGGGAAAATTAGTTCCAGCATCGTGTCTGTAAACATCTGGAAGTGAGGAAGCAGCTGCTGGAGTTTTAGGAGAGGAAAGTTTCCCATTTTGATCAGGATTCCAGCTCCTCCTCCAGTTGCTCCTCTTCCAGCTTTTCTTCGTGGTTGTAGAAGCTAACATTTCCCCTGTGTTGTCCCTTTCCTCAGGCCTCTGTGTGAGCGTAGAAAGTTCCTGCATGACAACATGGTGGAAGTCCCCAACAGGATCCTCTTCTCAGAGATGAAGCACGTCACTGTGAGTCTTACCTCGACGCTGCATTTTCTGCTGTTTGTGTAAACCTATAGCTCATCATTGTGTGTGTGTGTGTGTCTGTGTGTGTGTGTCAGAGGGCAGCAGATCTGGCCGACATGATCACCCGTGTCATCAGAGAGGGACTGGAAGGCCTGGTGCTGAAAGATGTAAAGGTCAGTGGTTTACAGTCCGGAGCGCTTGCGTTGATATAAACTGTGTCTGAACCGAAAGTGTTGAGCATCGGGCTTTACCTCTCTGTGGTCAGAGCACCTACGAGCCGGGGAAGCGCCACTGGCTGAAAGTAAAGAAGGACTACCTGAACGAAGGCGCGATGGCGGACACAGCGGACCTGGTGGTGCTGGGGGCCTTCTACGGGAAAGGCTCAAACGGTCGGTAAAACCATCACATCCAGTGTCTTTCCCACTCTGATTGGTCCATTTTTGTCTTGTGAGGAGGTTTTTGACGTTCAAAAGATGTTCGTTACAGACCAGGGAATTATGTGAAAATAGTTTCAGTGATCATAAAGATTTTTCTACAAGAACAGAGTATATAGTTATATGTCAGAATCTACAGAAAGCATCATCCTGCTGGCAGTAGCCATTAGAAGATGCTCCGCTGGGCTCAGACAGGGCTGGACATGGTTAAAACATGAAGACACCCCCCCCCCCCCATCATTCCACCAGCAGCAGCCTGAAGCATTGATCCCAGGCAGGATGGATCCATGCTTGTATGATGTTCCAGCAGATTCTCAGCCCAGCATGTGGATGTGGAGATGAACTGGAGGCAACGTTTCTCCAGCTTCTGTTCTCTGCTGGTTTTGTCAGGGAGGACGAAGGCAAAATGTTTTTGTTGACGCCCTTTTTTTTTACTAAGATAACAACATGGTGAGGAGCTAAACGTTTCTCTTTGATGACGGAAACATGACGAGACTAAACTGGGCAAAAAAGTTAGTGGTGGTCTGTCAGACATTCAGAATCTGAGATTTCTATAACCCGTCAGAAGCTGCATGTGTTCCTTGGCTGCCCACGCCCAGCAACTGTTGCTTAGCTAAATCTGAATTTTCTCATCATGAATAGTGATGGAGAACTCCCAGCCAACAGGGCAAAAGCTGCGTTGTGTAATGGCAACAATATTCATACTTTTTTAAAATCAAAATTGTAAAGTCACGTACCAGCTAAGCTTCATACTATTTTACGGTTTTTGAATGTGCTAATTTTAATTTTAGAAGCCCACTTTAGTTTAATCAGTTTTACTTGGATAAAAAGCTGGAAAAAAACAGTAAAACCTTTTTTTGAGTTTTCATCAACTAAAACTAGAGATGCACTGATCGGTCCAATCCGATACAGATACCTGGCTAAACATATCGGCCGATACTGATCTGATACTACTGTTGAATGAACGAACCTTATACTTTATTATGTGAGCGAAGGCTGGACATAAACATTTATCTTTGTTTAAAAGAAAGGTAACAAATGAACTCATTATTATTAACAAAGAAAGTCTACATTAGCAGACTTAACTCTTAACTCCTGATCCAGCTCATTAGGCAGTTTTGTCTGTGTATCAGATCAGTGCTTCTCTAACTAAAACGAACATATCTAAATAACTAAATGTGACTACAATTAATACGTATTTTTGTCAAAAAGACTAAGACTGTGTGAAACAACGCTGCTTCCATGGTCCAGTTCTGGTGGGTCTGTGTGACCTGCAGCCTCAGCTTCCCGTTCTTAGCTGCAGGAGGCCCCGGGGGCTCTGCTGCTGCTGGAGCCCATCATGGTGTGTTCAGAGATGCTGCTCTGCAGACTTTGGTTGGAACCAGTGCTGACTGGACTTCCTGTTGCCTTTCTATCATCTCCACCCAGTCTGCCCAGTCTCCTCTGAGCTCTGACATCAACAGCTGGATATTTTCTCTTCTCTGGAAACCCTGGAGATAAATACTCAGAGCAACAAGCAGAAATGCTCAGACTGAACTTCATCAGGTCGTCTTCACCACGTTGGCATGACCAGGTGTCCAGTTGCTTTCCTGTGATTGGCTGATGATCAGATGCAGGTGAACAGGTGGAGCCAATGACGTGAGAGGATCATGTTGCATTGCTTGTTCATAACAGACTGCCGTGTTTGGAAGAGAAAGACTTCATGTGAAAAATATGCAGAATGTAGGAGAGAACAGCAGACGGGACGTGGGCGCAGAGGATGCTGGGTAATGAGCATATAATCGGGTGGAAACAAATGCAATAACAAGGATTCAGTCGTCAGAGCAGTGTCGTCGAGGTAACGGAGCGTGAAACAATAAGTCAGATGTGGGAAGCGGTGAACGGCTCAGAGGGGGGGCTTTGTTTGCTTTGGCTAAATGAGAACAGAAAGAGACTGAAATGCTGCGCTTGTCCTTCATCCCACCAGGGGGCATCATGTCCAGCTTCCTCATGGGCTGCTTCGACCCCCACTCCAAGAAGTGGTGCACAGTCACCAAGTGCTCCGGAGGCTACGATGACGCCATGCTGGCCAGACTCCAGAAAGAGCTGGATGTGATCAAAATCAGCAAGGTCAGGGAGGATCCACTCAGAGGCTGGCCGGGAATACTGAGCCGATGTATTACAGTATTCATCTTTCCTCTCTGTGTGTGTGTGTGATGGTGTGTGTGTGTGTGTGTAGGATCCAAGCAAAATTCCCAGCTGGTTGAAAATTATCAAGAACTATTATCCAGATTTCATCATCCGTGATCCTGAGGTGAGATGTCGGGCTGCTGTGCATGCTGATGATCTGATAGGAGCCCATCAGTGAACTCCACTGCCGCTGTTTCCCCTCCTGCAGCAAGCACCTGTCTGGGAGATCACAGGCGCCGAGTTCTCCAAATCAGAAATGCACACCGCTGACGGCATCTCCATCCGCTTCCCCCGCATGACACGGATCCGCGATGACAAGGACTGGAGGAGCGCCACCAACCTGCCTCAGCTCAGAGTCCGTCTCCAGCCCTCCGCTCCCTTATAAGCCGCCGACTGAAGGCCTCGTGGGAAATGATTAAGCACAGTCACTTAACAATTAGGTTTTAATGAGACGGCAATCCTTAAAGATTCATTAGAAATTGGTTATTCACTTGATAGGAGTGTGTGTCCTGTGGGATTAGATGCTTCTAATTAGTTCCCATTGTAATATATGATGAAGCGTAGATGAGAACTGGGAGGATGTGTACCACAGGTGATGGGGAGGATGAACTAATTAAGGCTGATGTGTGAGGAAATACCTGTGGGATATGTGGGAGGAGGAGCGGAAGTCGTCCTGTAAACAATGACAAACAGGATGAGATATTGTGCGGCAGTGAAACACAGAAAGACGCTCTTCACTCTGCCGCGACGCCGAACATCCGGCTGAAGCCCGACTTTACGTCTTCACTCTGCTCAGGAGCTGTTCCGCATATCCAAGGAGACCTGCGACTTTAAAGTGACGGCCGGTCCTTCAGCGTCCAGCGACGACAAAGGATCATCGGGGGGAGACAGCGGGGGCAACTCTCCATCGTCCTCGTCCAATAGGAGCGCTCCGCCCAAGAAGACCAGTAAGTAGTCTGCGGCTCACTGCTTTGAACCAAAATGCCAAGTAATTTTCATTATAAGGAATTTTTCTTGATTTGACGGTGCCTACATAAATATAAAACATGAACACACACACACACACTAAATGTAACATCAAGACTGAAAAACTAGATAGAGAAGAAGAAAATGTAAATACATAAAAATAAAAGTACGTGTATTGACATGAAATGTGTAGTTAAAGGGGAGTGTGTGTTAATATAGCACCTGTGTGCTTTGGATGTACGTAATACTGTATAATGTATGACTTCCATATGTCATTATTATAACAAACAGAGTTTTATGTGTCAAAGTCTTTAGCTGAACTCCAAACTGATGGCAGATGGGAGGAAACTGTTCTGGTAGCGTGAGGTTCTGGTCCGGCAGCCCCCGGCCAGAGGGGGGAGGTTCGAACAGATGGTGACCGGGGTGGGAGGGGTCAGCTGCTATCCTCCCTGCCCTCCTCGGGGTTCTGGGAGAGAAGGGAGGCTGCAGCCAATCACCTTTCCTGCAGAGCGTATGACACGCTGCAGTCTGCACCTGTCCTCGGCGGAGGCAGCAGCGCAGCAGACGCTGATGGAGGTGAGGATGGACTCCATGATGGCAGCGTAGAAGGGGACCGGCATTGTCCGTGGTGGATTGAACTTCTTCCGCTGCCTCAGGAAGTCCGTCCTCTGCTGAGCCTTCTGGATGAGGAGCCGATGTTCGGCTCCCATCGCAGGTCCTGGGAGATGATGGTTCCCAGGAAGCAGGACTCCAGGGTCCACTGGGGAGCCACAGGGGGTTTAACTGTGCTGGGTTTCATGTTGACGTTCTTTCCACACTGATATTATAGTTGTGCTTTGTTTGATTTATAAAGCCGGCCATCCTACATCATCATCTAAACATAAAGGCTGGAAAACTCAGAATCTTCACAAATAAGGGGAATAAAGTGATTTTTGGTGGATTATGTTCATGACCATAAGGAAGCGTCTATATACCCCAAACCTTCTGTCACCAGGATGAGGCTAACTCTGCTGTATGATGAGTGATATCTGATGCTTCCTGTTTTATTTCTTTAAATTAACTTTAACAGTCTGAACCAAAATCCCAAATGTATCTGATAAGGTTGGGAAAAATGCTCTAGCTAATATGTTTGAAACGTAACAAAAACATTTATGTAATTTATATCATCTGATATGGAAAAAGTAATACAATAACTAGAAGCACACGCAGTTTAGGTCTCCACCAAGCCATGGGTGGGCTCACCCTTAGGACCCCCCCCACTAAACCCCACCAGCACCCCTTATATGTAGAACCTTATATCTTTTGAGTCCATGTCCTTGACTTTTGCCCCAACACAAATCACTCTTCATGTTAAAGCCTAGAACCACCAGAGGGGGTCAATCTGACACAATAAACAATAAAACAATTTTAAAAAGCAGCATACAATGTTAAAGTAAGGAAACGGCTGATATTGATCTATTGTCTTGGACGTGGAGAGATCAATAATGACCACATGGATGAATTCTGGATCTGGAAGTGGGTCTGATGGTACTGGCGCTGGGTGGGCTGGTGGGCTTTTCCTCAGGCGAGCCCCCATGGCTTGGTGGAGGTTTGTGCTGTTGAATGATGGACGGCGTTAGATAGCACTCACACCCGGCTCACAGCTCTGTCTCGTTATAAATCCATAATAAATGAAGTGGATTGTACTTTTAGAGGCAGTGGGACCACTTCTCCATAAGTTCTGCTCCAGGCGAGTGGCCATTATAATTAGCCTAGCATGGATAACTGTCATTTCTCCTGTTGTTCATTGATAACTTCTGCGTTTCCAAAGGTGTAATATGACAACATGACATCAGTAACGTGGACTCTCTTCACAGACAGCAGCACGCAGTCCAAGCCGAAGGCGGTGAAATCTGAGCCTCGCCCTCCCGGCTCTGCAGCACCCGGTGCAAAGAAGGTTTGGCACGTTGCCACCATCTCCGTTTTTATCAGTCGTCTTCTTTGGAGCAGGAGCGCGATGATCTCACCACTGTCTGCTTTACCTCCAGGCAAAGAAGAGCGAGAGTGTTCAGAGCAACGGACAAACCAAACCAAAAGCCACCTCGCAGCTGCTGGAGCCCAGAAACGACAAGGTTGGTCTCAGACAGGTTTCCATGAATAAAACACCTGCGGTGAATACATTTATTTATTTATTACCATCAAGACAATCAGAAAGGCACGAGGAGAGAAAACCGCTACCTCGGTCTCCTCCCTCTGCACAAACATTTACATCTCTGGAGTCAAACGCCTTTTCTCCTGGTCTGACGATGTGCAGGAGCTGAGCCGGTCCAGAATCAGTTTCATGTCTTTGGTTTTATCTACACAGATGTTACATTCGTTACATTCGAGCAAGGTCTGAGGCAGGAAAGCTCCATGTGGACCGGATTATAAACAAACATTTCCAGGCTGCTTTAAACAACTTCAGCTTGTTTCTCACCTCACCGAAGGATAGACGATTTATTTATTTCTTACAGAATCAGAATTAGCTTAAGCCTTATAGCTGGATGCCCGGATCCAGCAACCTGAGCGCTTCTCAGGGCCTCGTGTCCCAGGATGTTTGTGACTTTGGCCTTTGTGTTTCCCGTAGACGCTGCTGGACATCTTCAGCGGGGTGAAGCTGTTCCTGCCCGCCTCCGTGCAGGACTTCGATAAACTGCGGCGGTATTTCGTGGCTTATGACGGAGATCTGGTGCCGGATTACGCCACCACCTCAGCAACACACACGTTGGCTGAGCCCGAGGAGGACAGCCAGGCCCAGAGAGTCTCTCCCAGCTGGATCTGGGAATGCATCCGCAAGAGACGCGTCGTTCCTCCCTGTTGATGCAGAAAAGACAAACTTTTAGGCAGTTTTCCGGCCGTGAATCAACACTCAGAGGAACTCGATGTTGTCATCGCCACTCTCAGGTTTTTATTTATGGGCTTCCTACTCTCCGATTTATCTTTCTATGTCTGCTTTGGATCGATGGAAAAAATGAACAAACGGATGATTTTTGATGAAATGAGGCTCGTCTGTAGGTTTTAGAAATAGAGTTAAAGGCACTGAACACGAGCCAATCATGAACGACATCGCATGTGTGAATCAGACGTGAGGAAACGTTTGCAACCAAACCATTACAAGGTGTAAATGAGTGTCAGAAACGTTTGAACATCAAAGGTTGTGAAGAAATAAACAAGTTTCCCTCCAACGTGACTTCAGTGCTTTTTATTGCAGCTCAGAACGGGAGAAGTCACCAAAAGCACCAGGACCGTTCAGTTATTAAATGCTAATTCACTCCGCCACAGGAAATGTGCTGTGGTCTGATTGGCTCAGGCCACATTTACTGACATGCCTGGGCCCATTAAAACCATTTATTTCTGTAATTTTACTCTATAACCTCATTTTTTCCAGGAGGGATATTATTATTTTGGCTCTCCAGTCCCATCTGCATTCATGTCAGATGAATCTGTATGGCACCGATTCACGACAGTTTAAACCCCTTTTAACTCGGTAAATTTCATGATGATGATGGAGCTCTGTAGGATATCGGAAGCATTGGTCCATGGCTGTAGCTTTGATACCTCCTGCTCCTTTAACACAGACCTAAAGCCAATAAACGTATCCCAACGTCTGAGTGGGAAAGGCTAACGGTGGTTTGTACGAAGGACTTTAAGTGGCGAGCAGAGCTCATTTGTTTTAGTTTGTGGCCACCCATGCTTAAGATAAACTAGCAACAGGTACAAGAAATGAAAGCGTAGGCTACAGCAGACATGACCCCACTGCACTGTACCTCGGTGAAATAAGGCAATATATTAATATGAGTAAAGTCAGATTGGAAGCCAGCAGGAGAAGAAAAGTGCCTTTAAGTGAACCTCTGAATGTGTAAAAACACACAAACCTGCCAGACATTTCACCCAACAACATGCACGTAATTCCCCTTTATTATTCCTCTGAGTTCACTTTGTTAACGCAGCAGAAGCCGGACACTTTGCAGACTGGTCATTTCTGTAGCAGCCAATCAGAAGACTGCAGAGACGGACATATGTTAATTAGCCAAACTCTGGGCCAGAGACACACCTTTGTGTCCACATCAGGAATCCGTCTCATCCAGTTTCCTCTTTCCCGAGGACCCTTCTTCCCTCCGGCTCCACCAGCGCAGGTCCAACTCCTCTCTGATGTGGCAGGGCTGGAACAGAGCAGATGATCTGCCATCAATGATCACTACAATAATCACTTTTCTCTCACAGGTGTGTGGGGGTGTAGTTGTGAGCTGCTGTGTCGGCTCATATTCCTGTAAGGTCTCATCCTCCTCATCCGTGATGTGGAACATGAAGCGATGCTCAGCCTGACTCATAAACCAGAACGTGTGTTTGACCACATGATGGTTGTTCTGGTCGTTGACAGAGGAGATTTCAAGGCTCCTCATAATGTCTAATAAAAGCTATTTCCAAAAAGACGAAGAGCAAAGCGCCGTGTGAACCAAAACGGGTCGTGTCACATCGTAACAGTCGGTTAACTAACCAACCGGATGTTCCAGCTCAGGGGTGTTGAACTCAAACCCACAGTGGGCCAAAATGTAAAACTTGGAAGAAGTCGCGGGCCAACATTGATATTTGCTAAAAAAGTTTCCTCCAGATGAAACAATGAACCTTTTCATGGGGAATCAAGCAAGTTTTGCTTTAACACTGAATAATGAAGCAGAGCTAAATACTTTACAACTGATAATTTAACCACACATCCAAAATCACATTTTCTAAAAAAAACACATTTATGGCTTTTATATAGTGAAATCAAATTCAAATAAAAACACTATCCCTCTCTTCTTTTGAAGCCTTCTGATTTGAATTTCAACAATAACCTTTTCCACAGGCTAATAGTAAATATAAAAATAAAATAATCAAAGAATAATAGCGTCTTTGAATGAATGTGCAGCGATTGGGTCCTGAAGTAGCAGAAAAATGTTAATAATGGCTCAGTTTACTGTGTCCAACCAGATGCCTGCATCTGATCCCGCATGCAGCTCATTAAAGGAATACTGAATGATGTTTCTTCATTTTCTACTCACACACATGCTGATTAACACTCCGAAACACTTTTTTAAATATTTATCATGCAGCTGGAGATGTGGGGAGGGGAGTGGGGAGTGTCCATAATTTACTGGAAATGACATCATTTGGTATTTTTTATGGCTCTAACAGTAGCGCGTGGTATTTCCTGGATGAGTTTTACGACACTTTGGAAGCCGAGGCAGACCAAACCACCCGGGGAGCTTACAGCCATAATTTTGCCACTAATGACTAATCAAGCTTTTTCAAACTTGGGGAGATGCTAACCTCGTCCTCTTCTGGCTCACAGAAGAATGTAAACAGATGAAAAGTGGAATTTCTTCTTCTATGCTCCCCGGACGGTTTGCTATGCCAGGAAATGCCATGCGCTGCTGTTAAAGCTGTAAAAATATACTAAATGATGTCGTTTCGAGTTAATTATGGACGCTACCCACTCAGGACACGTGGATTACATTGGACGAGCAGTATGGAGGAATATCACCAAGTTTCAGGACTTTTTGAACGGGCGGCGTTCAACATCACTGTAAAGGAACTGATGCAGAACGAAAACCTCTACACATCTCCGGCTGCATGATAAATATCAAAAAGGTGTTTCTGAGTGTTAATCCGCATGAGGGGGAGGAGAAAATGAAGGAACATCATTCTGAGGGTGAAATATTCCTTTAATGTCTGGGCTCAGGCTCTGAGTGGAGACGTCATGATTTCTGTCCCGATGAGCCAAAACAGCAGCAAAGCATTCTGGGATGTGGAGCATTAGCAGCACATGTGCTGTATAATCCCATGGGGCGGTTCTAGCAGTCATGTGGTATCGCCTCGTGGGCCAAATATAATATCACTGAGGGCCAAATTTGGCCCGCGGGCCAGAGTTTGACACCTATGTAGAAGCTGATCTGAAGCAGCAGACAGTTCACCGACCTGATGGTTTTCTACAGTTTCCTGGATAATATATAAGAAACTATAGCTACGTTTCCATGGATACAAGATTAAAAGCCTGACGGGAATAAAGATGCTTCATGTAAACAACCAATCGGAAGATTCTGATCCGATCACATGGATCATTGACCCGAGACGAGGTGAAGTAGAAGTAATTTTAGAACACGCCATAATAAGGCACCCATGTTTGTAGTTTTCCTGTTTGTAACGGGAGGAGTGCTGCTGATGGCAGGTTTCATTTTAAAGACACTTAAACTCATCAAGTCGGCACGACAGCCGGACCAGGGCCACTGGAGACAAATAAAAGCATTCTAGTTCAAATCCTCCTCACTTTGCATCCAGTGACATCAGCCGTGCAGCTCGTGCTGCACTGTGAGCTTTACTCAAAGCTTGTTCAACACAAAGTCAGGTCTAGTGGGCGACGTGGACCCATGCAGAGCGTTAAAGTATGTGGGACAAAAACAACAGGGGGGGGGGGGGCAGTACCTGTCTGGACGCCTTGATCAGAGTGGCCGAGCGCAGACTGGAGCGCCCCGAAGATTCTGCCCACAATGCCCGCTCCACCAGGCTCCGGGTTATGGGAACAAGGCAACAATAGACCCCCAGG